>NDXB01009476.1:105176-127711 GCA_002631895.1 Agapornis roseicollis
TTTTTTTTTTTTTTTTGTTTTCCCTCTGCTTCTTGTTTTTCTTTCTTTAACCCTTTTGATTTCCTTATTGGGCTTTTCCCAGAAGAATTTGAGGCTAACAATTTCTGATTGATGATAGCAACTTCATTTTCCAATAGCCACATTCTTTATGTAGGAACAACATGCTTTGTTTAAGGAGGTTGAAATGCAAATGAAGAAGTCCTATTCCCAGGCAGTGCTAAGCCTGCAACTTTAAACTGTAATATTGAGCTGTCCTCAGTACACTGTAGACAGAAATCCTATTTTGTTTTTGGATGCAAGTTTTGCATCCATGGTTCGTAATTAGTGTTTGGGCCAAACAAAGAGTCAATATGATGTCATGTCTAGACAACATGTAAATTAATATGAAAGCAATTGAGTTACAAATTCTATACTAATACAAATTAATCTGAATTAAGTTTAATCCACAGTTATTAACTGATTAAATGTGGCTGTTGGTAGCTACAGGGTGCTGACTTCCATCTGTGATTATTAGGGGCACAGCTTAATCACTGATTCTGCACTGAGAAATATTTAAGACAAATGTCATATACAGCGACTTTTTATGCTTGTTCACTGAATGGAACATCTAAGAATGGAAATCATAAATCTACATTTTAAAAATATGTAGAAAATCTATCTTGATTTTCATAATTAGCTTCTGTTTAGGGACATCTTAGTTCTTGTTCTGTTGATTTTGAGTCTGTGTGTGAAAAGTGCACATCTTTGTATACGAAATTACAGTCTGCTCAGGGAAGAAACACAGATTTCTAATATTTCCATTATTATTATTCAAAATATGTGAAACCTGTTGCCAGAAATAAGCAGGTATGTGTCTGACATAATCCCATGCCACCAAAGCTGCTTACATTACAGAGCTGGATATTCACTAACGTAAACAACACAGTGACAGACGTGTCCACTAAAATTGCAGAAATGTTGATGGCAGCTGATAGACCAAGGCCCTGAGTAAATTTTGTGCGGATTTATGTAATAATTTGTTAGGAAAAAAAAAAACAAACACAAAATTCCTTGTAGGATATGCCTATTGCATTTAAATTATTTCATACTCCTTGTAGATTTTCAGTACTGGTAATAGGTAAAATTAATGT
Source organism: Agapornis roseicollis (assembly GCA_002631895.1). Lineage (NCBI taxonomy): Eukaryota > Metazoa > Chordata > Aves > Psittaciformes > Psittacidae > Agapornis > Agapornis roseicollis. Next base: position 106,307 of record NDXB01009476.1, read on the forward strand.
TCAAAAAAATACACTACAGATGGAAATTATTTTACTGCAGGAAGCGGTAGTATCTGCAATTTAGCCACAAAACAAAACTGCAAACAATTTCTGGTTGATATTTTCAATGAGATTTTGTTTGGCTTTGTTTTGTGGGTTTTGGTTTCTATTTTTACTAAAAAAAAGCTAAAAAGGTTAAGAAAAGTATTTTGTATCTTCTTTCTTTGTGACTGAGCAACTAGTTCATCAGAAAATTGTCTGAAAGCTTTGGAATCTATTATGAATCTATCATATAGTGTGTATATAACTGATAATTACAGACTATGTGATATCAAAACCAGGGTCATTCTCTTCTATAGACTCTTTTATAGACATCCTACTCATTGCCATAATAACTGAAGCTGTCATGATAGTGGTCTGTGCCTAGCATGAAGCTCTAAACAATTCTGACAAGCTGCAGCTCATTAAGGGACAGTCATTTTGTTGAAATGTCTATCAGCTCTCAGGGATGTACCAAGATGAATAGACCCAAAACAATAGCTCCATTTGTTAGAGTAGTAGCTTCTCTAATACATGATGAGACAATCAAGCCAAGCCGCCTTCAGCACAAAGACATAATTAATCAAATGGACAAATGGTTCAAATATTGCTCTAGCGTATTCTGTAGTGGACAGGGGTTTCCATGGAAACATTGGCGTTTGCATCACAGTTAATGACCATTCTGTACAATGAAGTTCCAAAAAAGACAGCCATGGAGGAAAAACAATAATCCAAATAAATAAATAAGGAGCAAGTGACAGGTGAAAGAAAGAGTATGAGTGTGCAAGTCTCACAAGACAGAGAAATTAATGGCTGTATTCTCATATATTTGTAGAACGCAAGGCTCAAGCAGGCCACTATGATCAACCTGTTTGACCTTCTGTGTAACACAGTCCAAGAAACTTCACCCAGTAAATCTCACATCAGACCTATAACTTCATCTGGAGCTACAGCTTATGATTTAGAAAGACATGTAGCTTTAAGTAAAGCATTGCAGTTGAAGAGTCTATCAATCATGTTCCTGCTGCAATTATTCCAATAATTAATCATGCTAACTATGACAGGTTTGCACCTTATTTTGTATTTTGCTTCTTTCTATCTGAATTTGCCTTCCAGCAATTTTCTGAAAGATTCTGCCATACAAAATTGTTTTTAATTCAACTGTTTGTGTTACAATTAACTCAATCTGAGTTCTATTTTACAAGACATATTTTCCAGGCTATTATGACATTTTGTTAGCTCCTTCTGGAACTTCTACTAATTTGAAGCTATTATTTGAGGAGCTCATTCCTTCAATCTGATGAATGTTTCCTACATAGGTATAATATTACTTCCTATATAATAATGTTTGCTAATGTGGTAAATTTTGCCTTTTAGAAGGAAAACCTAATGACCAAGTATAGGGCCTTCATTTTGTTTGTCTGTTTGCTCACTTGCTCACTCATTCATCCCTCAGTTTATTCTTTCCATTTCTTTCTCTTTACTCCTTACAGATGAATGCAATATAAAGTTGTTTCAGAAAAAACCAAACTGCTTGAAGAGGCAACAAAGAGAGGTTGTAACAGTAAGTCTAAGCAGACTTATTAAAAGATTTTTCAAATTAAATGTAGGAAGAACAGTTCATTCATAACCTTGTCCTAAACCAGTCTAAGCCAAGGGACAGAATCACCTGATGTTTTGGGTACCCAAGTACCATAAGAATCTAGCCTAATGTAAAAATGAATACATTTTGTTCTGGAACTGCTGAAATGGATTTCTTCAATATTAAAAAAATACATTTTGATCATTCTTTATTAATAGCAATTTTCTCAAATTCTTATTTTTCTATAAATACTCATTAGAGGTTATTTTTAATTGAGTGCTTGGCATTATAATTGCAATTGTTTACTTCCACAGGGCCTTCTTCCAATCTGTAATTTAGCTGTATATTTGAATGAATTTGTCATAATATGTATAACCATGATTTTATCATCAGGAGCACTGAACTTGGAAGTCACCTACAGATTCTGGTTATTTATTATAACTGTCCTTTCCACACCATAGTCCTAAAATAATTGTCATGATAATACAAAAAGTCTTTCGGACTTTGTTTCAGTTCAGGATTTTGGAACAACCTTATAACATTCATTAAGGAAGACTTTGGTACAGTTGTTGGAATTCTTCTTATGCATATCTGTTTCCTGATGCACAAAGATACTTTTAAGTACAACCTGATCCATAGTTGTCCTGAACCACACAGGATTCTCCTTATTTTTTTCTGAAACCAGACAACATAAATAATATTTAATGCTATCCTGAAGCCTAAGAATGGATACACAGGTAGTGCAGAGGGGCATCTAATAACAAGATATGGTGAATCATGTGTATAAGCCCTAGCCTGCTGGTGAGGGGCTCTGACTCTGTCCAAGGAGACACATTTGGAAACCTCTGTGACAGTGTTGGAAGAGAGCTTTTAAATGATGGATTTGTGGTGGCAATTTTCTTCAGGGCTTTTAAACAAAGCAGTCAGTGCTCAGACTCACAAAACAGTGAATTTTATTATGCCTCTGGATGCTAGTTTGATGTAGCCTCCTCATCTCAAGATATCTCTGGCATTTTTATCCAGAAAAATCAGGATCCGCAAGGTGTCCCTTAAATGTCATTCACATGAGATCTCTGTCCCTACAGTCTGCTGTGTAAATCTGAACAGAAGCAGGTCTATTGTTCACTCAGTGCTAAACTGACCAGAGGCAACATCTGCTAGGCAGAGGTGTAACAATTCAGAAAAATAAATTCTGTAGAACAGGGCAGCTTGTGATTCCATTTTTTGCTTATCAACAGTTCAGCGCTGTGAGATATAGTAAATGCTGTAAGAGATAAAAAATGTGAAAGTTACAGTAGACCAAAAAAATTCTAAATTAAAAAGAATTAATATGAAAGCATAGTCTTGTAGAGAAAGAATATACAGGTGGAATTCCTACTGATTGAAAGGGATTCTTATGTGTAGACAAACAAAGCCTAGAACTTGCAAGAGCTTCTCATTGCAGCAATAGACATGCCACATCACATGAAGGAAAACACTGATACACTTGCCTGGACAAATCCAAAAGCCATACCAAGGGGTTGGGTATTTAGAACATGGGACTCTGCCTGGGAGGCCAGATCTACTGGAGGCTGATGGAGCTGGCCTGACAATGAAGGGGAAGTGCAGTTTTGGCAAGAGGCTTGCCAGACTGCTCAAGGATGCTTTAAACTGGAAACGTTGGGGGAGGGGGTATCATTCCATTCCAACACACCCAGTCAGTTGCCAGCACCTATAATAAATGCTTGGAGCAATGCAGATATGTTTCAGCTGCTCCAGCCAATGAGCCGGCTTCATTTAAAGCTTGGCTCAGATGCCTCTATACAAACGCCCATAGCATGAGGAACAAACAAGAGGAATTAGAGATGTGTGCCTATCTACGGGGGTATGATATAATAAGCATCACAAAACCATGGTGGGATGGTTCCTATGACTGAAATGTTGGAATAGAAGGTTACTGCCTCTTTAGAAAAGACAGGCCCAGCAGATAGGGAGGAGGAGTTGTTCTTTATGTTACGGATTGGCTGGAGAGTATGGAACTCTCTCTGGGGACAGGTGGTCAGTCAACAGAGAGTTTGTGGTCAGGGTTAAAGGGAGAACAGCAATGGGAGACATTGCTGTGGAGATCTGTTGCAGACTGCATGATCAAATGGACTCTGTGGATGAAGCGCTCCACAGAGAAATAGGAAAAGCCTCATGCTCGCAGGCTCTTATTCTCATGGAGGATTTCAACCACCCTGGCATCTATTGGAAGGAAGGTACAGCCTGGCACAAGCAGTCCAGGAGGTTCCTCGATTGTGTGGAAGACAGATTCCTTCTGCAAGTAATAGAGGAGCTGATAAGGAGAGGTGCCTGCTTGACCTCATGATCACCAACAGAGAAGGGCTCATTGGAAATGTGATGCTCCAGGGCAGCCTTGGATGCAGCAATCATGAGATGGTTGAATTCAAGATCCTCAGGACAGTGAGAAGAGCGTGCAGCAAACTCACTGCCCTGAACTTTAACAGAGTAGACTTTGGCTTCTTCAGGAACCTGCTTAGTAAGGTTCCATGGGATATAGCCCTAGAGGACAGTAAGGCACAAGACTGTTGGTTGATATTCATGGATAACCTGCTGCAAGCTCCGGAGTGTTGCCTTCTAGCTAGAAGGAAGTGCAGCAGGAGGGCCAGGAGACTTCCTTAGATGGATAAGGAGCTGCTGAGAAAAATTCTAAGGAAAAAAGAGGCTTCTAAAAGGTGGAAGCAAGGACAGGTAGTCTGGGATGAAAACAGGGATGTTGTCCAGGAAGCTAAGGCCCAGTTAGAATTAAACTTAGCTAGGGATGTTAAGGATAACAGGAAGGGATTCTGAAGGTACATTGCAAATAAAAGACAAACTAGGGGCAACACGGGCTCTCTCTGGAAGCTGTCAGGAGAACTGGCTACCCTGGGTTTGGAGAAGGCTGAGGTTCTGTATGACTTCTTTGCATCAGTCCTCACTGGCAAATGCTCTGACCACACCACCTAAGTCTTGGAAGGCAGACCTTAGGCCCACTGTAGGAGAGGATCTAGTTTGAGACTGTCTTAAGAAGCTGAGTTTGCACAAGTCGATGGGATCTGATTAAATCCATCCATGGGTCCTAAAGGAGCTGGTGAATGAAGTTGCTATGCCACTGTCCATCATATTTGGAAAGTCATGGCAGTCAGGTGACGTTCCTGACAACTGGAAAAAAGGAAATATAACCCCACTTTCAAGAAAACAGGAAAATGGATGACCCAGGGAATTACAGACCAGTCAGTCTCACCTCTGTGCTTGGCAAAATTTTGGAGCAGATTCTCCGGGGAGGCATGCTAAGGCACATAAAAAACAACAAGATGCTTGGTGACAGCCAGCATGGCTTCACTAAGGGGAAATCCTGCCTGACCAATCTGGTGGTCTTCTATAGGGCTGCAGACCTGATGGATAGGGGTAGAGCAGTTGACATCATCTACCTGGACTTGTGCAAAGCATTCGATGCTGTTGCACACGACATCCTTGTCTCTAAATTGGAGAGACATCAATTTGATAGGTGGAGCACACGATGGATAAAGAATTGGCTGGATGGGTGTACACAAAGAGTTGTGGTCAATGGCTCGGTGACTGGCTGGAAACCAGTGATGAGTGGTATTCCTCAGGGATTGGTGTTGGGACCAGTCTTGTTCAACATCTTTGTCACTGACATGGGCAGTGGGATTGCATGCGCCCTCAGCAAGTTTGCCAATGACATCAAGCTGTGTGGTTCAATTGATGTGCTGGAGGGAAGGAATGCCATCCAGAGGGACCTGGACATGCTTGTGAGGTGGGCTGATGCCTAGCCCATGAAGTTTAACCATGCCAAGTGCAAGGTCCTACACCTGAGTCGGAGCAATCCCAGGCACAGCTACAGGTTGGGCATAGAAGAGATTGAGAGCAGCCCTGCAGAGAAGTACTTGGGGGTGTTGATTGATGAGAAAATGAACATGAGCTGGCTTCAGTGTGCACTCGCAGCCCAGAAAGCCAACTGTATTCTGGGCTGCATCAAAAGAAGCATGATCAGCAGGTCGAGGGAGGTGATCCTGCCCCTCTAGTCTGCTCTTGTGAGACCCCACTTGGAGTACTGTGTGCAGTTCTGGTGTGCTCAGCAGAAGAAAGACATGGAACTGTTGGAACAAGTCCAGAGGAGGGCACAAGGATCATCAGGGTGCTCAAGCGCCTCCTGTATGAATACAGGCTGAGAAAGTTGGGGCTGTTCAGCCTGGAGAAGAGAAGGCTGCATGGAGACCTCCTAGCAGCCTTCCAGTACCTGAAGGGGGCCTATAGAGATGCTGGGGAGGGACTGTTCATTAAGGACAGTAGTGATAGGACAAGAGGTAACGGGTTCAAACTTAAACATGAGAAGTTTATTTTGGATATAAGGAAGAAGTTCTCTACTGTGAGAGTGCTGAAGCACTGGCATGGGTTGCCCAGAGAAGTTGTGAATGCTCTGTCCCTGGGGGCGTACAAGGTGGACAGAGGTGTCCAAGGGGTGGGCAGAGCCTTCACTAACATGGTTTAGTGTGAGGTGTCCCTGCTTATGGTAGGGGGGTTGGAACTAGATGATTTTAAGGTTCTTTCCAACCCTAACTATTCTATGATTCTAATTTGCTGTACTCTTCTGTTACTCTTTCCACCTCTCTCAATTCTTCATTTTGGGTCTCTTTTGTATTTCCCCTTCCTCTCCCTTACTAGCCACAATTAATTGTCACCTTTTGCATGTGTCATGACATTCAGAGTAGCAGGTTTTTTCACCCTTTTGAAAAATCTGTCTTCTTGTTACACTTTTCTACTGACTTTTGCTGACCACATTTGGGTTTTTTTTCAGAAACACAGAAGTCAAAACTGTTAATGACTATCCTACTACTGCAGCATATGTAATTAGTCACAGTTAATGTAAAGCTACTGTTAATGAGAAATCCAACTAAATAGTCTGAAACACTTGCATGACTGTGTTACTCCTGGGCGTCTGTAAGGATTAATATGTCTAATAAACATATTCTTGAAAAATTGTATCCTTTTTGTAGGGTAAAATTAAAAGGGATGAGGGGGGGATGAAACTGGGAGTGAGGAAAGAGGTAAAGAAATATGTATGTACTACCCAGAGATTCAGATAGTTCCACAAATTAATGTTATAAGGAATTAGAAAAATATCTGCTGAAAACTAATGTAAATGAAAAACGACAGCATGATGTATGAGGCTGAGGATATTTCTCCAGTAATAAGGAAATGCCAGCATCTAAACATTTATCAAAATTTATAGACTAAGAAAGACAATACCAAGTACACTCGCATGTTTATGTTTACCACTGTAGCTCTACCAACACAGGCATATCATTGGAATATAGTTTCAGTGTAGACAGAGCCATAATAGAAAAACAGCCAACTAACATCATTGTGCATATTGGTGCTGATGACACCCAAATTTCTTAAGCAGATACTAATCCCGATCATATTGGAATGGACAGTAGGTACTGCTGGATAGAGCAATGTATTCACTTACATGGAATCATAGTTATCATAGAATCATAGAATACAGAATCAGAAACATAAATGGTTTGGGATGGAAAGGACCTTAACATCATCTGGTTCTGACCCCCCTGCAGTGGCCAAGAATGACTCACCTATTCCATGTTGCACAAGGCACTGTCCAACTTGCCTTGAACACTGCCAGGGATGGAGCATTTACCACTTCTTTGGACAACCCTTTCCAGTGCCTCACCACCCTCACAGTAAAGAATTTCTTCCTTATATCTAACCTGAACTTGCCCTGTTTTAGTTTGAACCCATTACCTCTTGTTCCTGATGAAAAGTCCCTCTCCAGCATCCCTGTAGGCCCCCTTTAGATACTGGATTGCTAAAACTAAAGAAAATGGGATTGTTTTCATTCTAACCTGTTTTTGTCTAGGTAAACTGATAAGCTTTCTAAGGACTCAGAAGTATAATACATTTGGAAATGGACATTCCTCATGTTAGTAGTTGGCTGTAAGTTTTGCATTTGATATGCATGAAATTAATGTTTCTTAAAGACCAGGTGTTTTGGTTTGGGTTGGTTTTTCATTTTTTTTCAAAACCTCTTCAGAAATGTCAGTATGTGCTTGATTTTTATTACCAGCATATAAAGAATTTTTAAAAAGATTCATGTGAAGAATACACAATATGTGATGTGCATTTCTTCTGTAATTATTTTTTTCTCAAAATCATATTTAGAATATGCTGAAGTGAAAATTGCAGGGTTTACCTGTGATTAACCTCAGCTAATTGTTTTGTATGTGACAGACTTTCCTAATTCCCTGTTGGTTTATAGTGTCTGTGCTTCAAATAACATTAGTTGATCCCAGCAGCAGGATTTTGTTTCTTATGACACTTACAGCCCTAGCAGTTCATAAACTTAATTGCCACCTTCTTCTGCCTGAACAAGATATGCAAGTGGATAGAGTTCTCTTTTTGTTTTCTACTTCTGTCTCTGTCCTCCTATTTAAGAATTTTTTGGGGAGAAACAGAGCCTCACAAGTGTATGGAATATGTGCTATGTAGACAATGGTAAGTAGTAGAAATGCTGGGACTATAGAAACTGCTTTAGAATTGTAATATGTGGAATAGTTGAGACACCTCACTGGGAAACTGCAAAATTGAATGAGCAACTAATAAGCTTAAAGGAAGCATGGGATTCTAGTGTTTTCTGTCTTTGAAGGCAAAAAAGTAAAGAAAAAATAAAATGTAAGAAAAATGTTAATAGCTCACCACCTGGGACTGTAGCTGTCTATTAAGTATCTAGATAAAATATCTTTGCATCTGAAGCAAACAAAGTCAGTTAAACAGCAGCAATAATGTTAAAGAGGGACTGGAAATCTAGGCATATAAGCAGCCTATGGCCAGTAGGCCAGTCCCAGTTCAGCAAACATCAAGAGGCATTCAGGAAATCACTACCAGGAGACAATATGCCATAAGTAGTCTTGGGAACCAGCAGCTTTCCTTCCTCCCTTCCTTTTTCAAAGGCTTGGAAACACTCATTAGAAAGAACAACAGGAGAATAAGCAAAATCCACTAAACTCTGACCTTGGAAAGTTTGAAATATTTCTAACTAATGGTAGACTCACATTGACGTTATGGATTGCACTCAGCATTTTTCCACCTGACTTTAGATGAGGCCATATTTATAAATCATGAAGTGTTACAAAGAAAATGAAATTGAAATTGTTTTGGAAACAGTCACAGACTGGACAGGCTGCAGCCTTTAAAAAGTACAATCATTGGTCAGAGACAGGCACAGTGATTTCTCTGTATTTTAGAGTACTCACATCACAGCACTTGAGGCTGTGAGTACAAAACCTGAGTATGATTGAATTTGCTTATAAGTGGATGAACTATTCTCAGTGAAAATTTACAGTCAGTAAGTTCAGGTCCTGATTCAAATCAGGCAAAAAGAATGACTGGAAGGACTCCAATTAGCTGGCTGACTGAAACAGAAACTGCAGTGGTGACCCAAGACCAAAGGAGGTTAAGTGTTCACACACAGTGCCTTTGTATTCAAGGTACAAGTGCATATTCATTGCAGCTGTAAGGCTCAGTAAATTATTCCTCGATGGCATTTTTGAACTACCCTCTGTAAACAGTTAAAAACTCTATAGTCCTATCTGTCTTTTAGCAGAGATAGTACGGAAAACTCTCTAATGATACCATAAATAGCACAAAGCTTCTGAATGTTACCACAAATTATTGAAATCAATGTTGATAAAGTGCAGAGATTAATTTATTCACATACTTACCAGTGCTCTTCTTTAGGAAAAGCACCAATTCCAGATGTCTTGAAGGAAGTTGTATTATGTAAGTACCATAGTCAGAGTTCTTTAAAGGATTTTGACTACCAGAGATAGCATTTAACATTTGAAAGATATCAAGCTTGAAAGGTTTTGCTACATGTTTAACACTCTTGGAAGCCATAGTACAAAAAGAAGGATAACTCTGTGCATTTAAGTCATGAGATGGTTAATTTATTCACATATTCATATGACGTATAAAGTGAATGTGTTAACTTGAGCCTTTAAGATACTGTTTTGGCCAGCACAGTCCAGAAACTGAGCTTGATCCTCTAGGCACAAACTTGAAGCAATTACGCTTTTATTGGGGCCTAAATACAGGAATTTTTATGCTAGGGTGTGAAATACCTTGCCTGCATGCTCTTTTGAAGGATTTACTTCATTTCCCTGGAAAATGTTTCCTACATTGCTACTTAAATTATCTGAGCTTGAGGGCCATATGAATAAGTGAGTGTGGTTAACACCCATCTGTAAATTACTTCCAGGTCAGGTTTTTTCACCAATCACAGCATAACAAAATTCAGGTATTTTAATTCTTTTGAATCCATACTATTGGCTTTAGTATTTCATCATTTAGCTTGTGTTTCTGTGAAGATATGAAATACCTGCAGGTGAGTGTTTTTCACCTAAATGAATGCCACTATTAGTGACTAGTGTGCAAAGGCTTTAACTCTGTGAATTCCTTAGTACATTATATCCAACAAACAGAAGTAGTTTTATGTGATTATAAACCAGTTGCTATATGATTATAGTTGTGTGAAATAAATATTGCTGGTAAATTAATCTGTCATGATGTAACAGGTTCATAGCATAGCTCTATAAGTGGAGGTAGCCAAGTTCTCATCAGGGCTGCAGAGATGCCAGGTTTTGCAAGTGGACTGCAAAAATTTTTGAGTATCTAAACTGATACCAACTCAATTCCTCAGCAGAGTACCTGTGCATCCTTTGCTTTGCATCTGTCTTGACCCATTTTCTTTCCTTTTCCCCTGAATATGAAGAAGTTAGAATGAGGATTGCAACAGGTGTGTTCTTCAGCCAGCTCTCCTATCTGTATTACAATACACAGCTACTCTGCACTCTAGAAGAGGTCTGGTAACATTTTGAACCTGACATCAACCATGTGCTTCCAAAGCTAATTATGACTACAGGTTCCTCATAGTCTGCATGACAGCTATCCATCAGAAGCTGAATGTTAAGGAAAAATAATAATTGGTAGGTTTTAACATCAGGCAGACAGGATAACTTGGAAGCAACAGAGATTCAAATCGAAGGGCACCAAAGCTCACTGATTTTGTCTTACTGATATTGGTTCACTAATTTGGGATTGATATTAATTAGGAAGAAAAACAGCCAGCCCCCCTTCCTGCCTCAACCCACACGACAAACATCTATCACTGGTATTGTTCTTAGTATCTATAAATGCATTTCAGCTAATAATGAACACTTCCTTAAAAAACCTGCTTGCAATGTCATGAAGAATCAGATGAAATTCCTGTAATATCTGCACTGTAATGTGGTCTTTTTAGAAATGTTTAAGCTGTTGCCAGACATTTACATTGTCAATTTTTGACTGCAATTCTTAATGAACATTATAAAGTTAGATGTTGAATGCTGGAATTTGTATGTATATGTATATGAATACTGTATTTGACCTACAGCAAAATATAAATGTTTATAATTACTTATTACATATTATTATAAGGTCTTGAAAATGTCCCTTGATAGTCATTTGTATAGGAAAAAGTGAAGTCTGTTGAAAGAAGTTAGTAAGCATAATACATGAAGTCATAGAAAGGCAACCATACAGATGAAATATTTGAGACACTACTTTTTTTCTTTGATTAGGTCATTTTAGATTAACTAGCCTCACGTAACTAGACAGTCAGTTATCTCTCTCTCATTTCTGTGAGATAAAAGTGTTTAGTTGTTTATGCTTGAGATTTGCCTTCACATACTTCTCTGACCTGCCATATGTTCTCGATGTCAGAGCCTTTTCCAAGTTTCTCTTCAGGTCTCCTCATTCCCAACCTTATCTGCTAGGTAGAGTTCTATGATGTTCACAGTAATAACCAATTTTTTTTTTCCAGTTGGTATTTCTCACTGACATTGCCTCTCGCATGAAGGCCACCACAAAGCGTTTCAAAAGCAGCAGCATTTAGGTCCTGTAACTTTTAAAAGGCTACCTAAATATCTCATGATAACTTTTAGAGCAAAACCAGTTTCTGTATTGCTCTGGTGGATACTTGTAGCATTCTCCAAAATGAAAGTGTGTAACATCTGTAGTCTTTCTCATTCTCTGTGTTTCTTAAAAATGAAAAAAAATAACTTTATAATGAAAAAATAAGAGCAAAACTTTTTTTTTTTTAAAAAAAGTAATTTCTCTTATTTAAAAATAACACACTTCATAGTAAGACTAGAAAGAATGTATTTAGACAGTGGAAGTATGCAAGATTCAGAACATTTTTAGTACTCTCCGTGTTTCCTTACAAACAGAGTTCTGGATTTTTTTAACCCTTTAAAGCAAATTTTGCATGAAATTTCATCAAAACAATACTACAAAGATAAATAATTTGAAAAAAAGTATAGATTGACAGTGATAGCAGATGCATAAGATGTGAGTGAGGAATGAGCAGTTAAAAGGTCTGAAAAATGTGGGTATTCATTAAGTCCAAGGTAGAAAATTGGCAGGCAGGCTAAGTTGCCTTACTGGCAGATCTGGACTCTCAGATGGATAGGAGTTTTGTGTGGATAATGCTAAATAAACACCAAGAAGTTAGTGTAAGTTAAGGGACGTTGTAGATTCCGCTAGCGCCTGTCTTTCAAGTACTTAACTGACTTCCTAAGAAGTCACTTTTTTTTTTCTTGTGCTCTGATTGTCTATTTAATCTTGATTGGGTCTGTTAATGAATGCCTCTTAGCAAGTATGGCTGATTTAACAGTTGGGCTTCTTTGTAAGTCCACAAAACAGGTAAAAATAGTAAGCTATCAAGAAAACTTTGGAAATAGTGTGTCCTGTGGGAGAGTTCGTACACCGAAGATTATTGCAAAATTGAAATAATAATGCAGTTTAACTAAAATAAATAAATAAAAAGGTAATACAAAGTCTCTTTTCTGTAGCCTGTTCAGACCTAAATAAAAAATGGTGACGTTTGTTGCACTGCATACTTTCAATAATGAAAATATATTAAACATGTAGGGAGTGACTTTTGGCAGAAGTTGAGTAGGTAAATTGTATAAATCATATGGGAACAACATGTTAAATTGTTTTTTCTAAATCTTAATACATAGATTAATTGTGAAGAGTTGTATTTTTTAATCTGCATTTCTCAACTTAAATAAGCTATATCCTTGTCACATGAAAAAATTATCTATACCTCTTTCTGTATTAATAATGCTTTGAGACCCACAGCAAGGGTTTTTGGCTTCTGCAATGCTGATATCAGGGAGGACAAATCCCTTTCAAAGACAAAGCTTGCCTACTTCAGCAGTGAATAAGAGAAAAACACAGTTAGTGATGAGATGAAATCATGCAGGTCTAAAATTAATGATTGCAGTGGGAAATCTTTGTATTTTACTGCTTATTTCCATGTAAAGAACAGTAACCAACGGTTTGTCTGATGTCCTTTAGTTCAACTGACTCATATTCTTATTATATTCTGTTTTTTCAGTCTTGTACAAATTGATAGTTTGTATAAAAGCTAGGGAAATGCCTCTGTTAGCACATATGCATCATTTTAGATAATACCACAGGACTTAGCAACTAGCCATATAACTTCTAATCTTCGACAGAAGGATCATACAAATACTTTGGACACTGGATGTATGCATGCAATCAGTTTTTCAATATATGAAAATAGCAAATATATTAGAATTAGGTTATGATTAAGGAATGCTTTGTGAATATGAAACAAAAATAGCTATTAATCAGTAACTGCTATAATTATGTCAGACATGTCTGATGTTTACACTTAGCAAGTCAGCAGCAGATTTTTTGGATACCAGCAGAGCAAATCAGATCCTTATTTTGTATAGCCAAAAACTGCAGAGCAACTATAAATTTGCTAGTGCCACCTATTGTCAGGTAGTGGAAATGAACATGTATTTTATTGAAAACAAATGAAAAGTGTGCATTAAAGCAGCTGGTTACACAAAAAGTTTTCAAGAGATTTTGGTAATTTACCTGCTTTTATCTGAGGTTAAGAGTGTTGCTGTCAGCTGAGATATGCAAGGCAGAAGAGAAAATACTCCTCTCCTGCCTGACTTCTTCCCTATGGGTAAAAATGGAGACCAAAGGGCCTAGCCTGTACGCATTTTTAATGTTCATTTAGAGATGAATACATAAACAAACTCATGCAAACTTTGACTGCTTGCAAACTCATCCCAGAATGAAGCTGTCTACAGAGAAATTGTGCCCAGCCTGCTGCTCCAGAAAAATTAAGGGTGGATGATTGATCTCAATCTGGAGAAATCTCATGAAAGGAAACTACTTCACATAAGGACGCATCAAGACTTATTCGTTGGGCAGATTCTTATTCCTGCTGTATCCTTTTTAAAGATCCCTGTCTTTCTATTCTGCATTAGATAACAAAAAGTAGCTACAAGACAGAGCATGTCTTCCAAGCACTGAAAGTACACATACTAAGAAAAAGAGCAATGAATGTAATTTACGACAGGGCTTTACCCAGTATTTCCATTATTGTAGTATGCTGAGCTCAGAGAATTGGACTAAAGTAGTGCTAAGACTGAAAATTCAGGGATTTAGTTTAGGATAGTTGACCATTTAAACAACCCAATTAAGTTTGTAGCTGGATTTTTCTTGTGGGTGATTACAATAAGGATCACATGTAAGAATGAAAATACGTATTTTTTTTTTTTATATTTGGAAATTTGGCTGTGTTCAGAGGTAGAGTGAAAGCATTGCATTTTAAATTCTATCAGAGCTTTTTAAACTTCTATATGAAAAGTCACAACAAGCAAACAAAAACACCAAGCAAGTGAAAATGGTAGGTTTTGGCAGCATGACATTTTCCAGCTAACCCTGCAATGCTGGCAAAATTCAAACAATTTTTAAAGAACTTTGAATTCTGTGTGCTATAGAATACAATTCCGTTGAAATCCTAATCAGTGCAAATACCAGAAGTTCTCTGTGAGATAGTCATGATTGAGAGCAATATACTGAAGACCTGAATCTTTGCTTTTGCCAAGCAGTCATCTACCGAGCTGGGCAGTAAGCAATTGCACAAAATGTTCATGATTAGTAACCCTGTGTTGCTCATTTTCTTGGTACCAACTGAAAAATTTGTTACCTGAAATCCAGGGATGTTGTAGCATGGCTCAGGAACATACTAAGCACTTTATGCTCAGTGTATGCGCCAAAAAGCCAAGTTTTAGTATATATATCTTGGCCAATATTTCCAGTCATTTTAGGCTTTGAAACGCAACTGATTTTTATACCTTATTCACCTTGCCTTAACAAACCTATTTGCTGAAAATTTATTCTTAATAGCTATTTGATTTTTTTTTTTTTAATGAACAATCTGGGTATTAGTGTACCAAAAAGTAGAAAAGTTTAGCATATCTTTAATGGTGAATATATACATAATTAGAGAAAATAATTAAAAGCGTAAGTAGCAATGTGTTTGACAAATATCTACCAAGTATTTGCTCAACATTCTTTAAAGCACAAAGGAAAACTCAGTCCCATTTTGACTGATGTTTTAAACAATCACATATAAAGGCAAAATGCAGTAGAACACAAATGCATCTAAGTAATTTAAAGTAATGGATGCTTCTCTATAGTTTCACTTCTATAGATAGGCAAAATAGGCTTTTCTGTAGAAATCAGATACCAACATGTTAACTCAAGTGTCAGACACAACAAAACCTTAAGTATGTGGTTTCCATTGTCATCTCCATAACAGTGTTGTACTTTGGTCTGTAAGGAAAAGTGATACTATACTTACATCTCTTAATGTAAATAAGCTTTGCATTTAACTACAGAATTGTAAGTAGTTCTTCAGTAATTATTAATTAGTACCTACATTTTATAAGTTGATTAAAACATTAAACATAATAATACTATGGTAAAAATTCCTCTTGGCACAGCACATTTTTGAAAAGACTAGTGTCCTGTAGCTGTTCCTTTAGGCACCGTTGCTTGAATTTGTACTTTGTCCCTTTTTTCAGCTACAAGAGCATGCGAGAAATAAAGGTGTTTCTGTCTTTAACCTCACTGAAACTCACTGATGCTCAAATGCCCAGACTTAGTCACAGTACGTATTAATAAAAGGCCATAAAAATTATCAACAACAAAATAATTTTGCTCCATACCAATTTCAGTGCTCTAAAAAGAGGACTTTTAAACTATTGGCTTTTAGTGGCTTTAAAATGGGTAGGATTACCTAGATGTTGTTAGCATAATTGGTCCTTCTTTCACCTGACCACTGTTGAGCAGATTTTACAGAAAATAGCAATGGAAAAATAATTGTATGGAACTCTGCGTCTCAGAGCATTATCTCTGCTTCTGATAATTCTTGACATTTAAGAAGGCATAACTCTCTGAATCCCCATGTCTGTATCTTACTTCCAAGTTCAGTTAAAATAACTGCCTTCCCCATCTCTCTGCCTTTGCTTTTCTTGCTGTTCTGTATGTTCTTAGATAAGAGTAATAACTTCCAGCAATCATTTCAGCTTGTCTTTGATGCACTGGGCCTTTAGTAAGCCACCTTTGATTTTAGGAATCACATCACTTTTCTTGAACAAATATTTGTTGGATGGTGGTTTGTTAAAACAATTTTGCTTTCAAACTTTGCACAATTTGAAGTTTATCTCTGTACTATTAAATTTATTTTTACTTCACCCTACAGTTGCCACAAAGTTCTGATATTTTATTTTAAGGTCAGTTGGACACCCAATAGTATATGGTTTAATCAGAGATGTAAAAAAGTGGAGAAACTGCAAGCACAGCAAGACTGCGGCTGCTGAGCAGTGAGGACAATTACTGTCAGCTAGGTGTTAGAGTTTTGGAGGTACAAGACAGAAATAGGTATGAATACCCAGGAGGTATATGAGAAAGAACTGCAGAGTCCTGGGATTTTAGCTTTTGGGACTATCTGTAGCTACCTTTCACCACAGAGTAGTAACCCACAGTAAATGCTACCTTATGGGCAGTTATTTAGTTCAGACCACTGTGGGTAGGTAGATATATGGCCTCACAGAGACATGTAGACATTGAATAGCATGTTGCACTGTTCATCACAGGTTTAGGATGTGGCAAAGTTTATTGTCTGTCTCTCAGATGGTACAGGACTTAAAAGTACACTTGTGATGTAAAACATTGTTTTACTCCCCTAAGTGTCCTGGGTTTGAAGCCTGTGTCTGCATAAAGGTTATAAATATTAAGTATCGGTGATTTGGAGAGAACGTTTTGTGTGGTTTGAAGAAATACAGCAAATAATCAGGAAATGAGATGGAGAAGAGATTCAAATTACTCTTATAACAGCCAGAGACACTGGAGAAAAGTTCTTATTTTATATTTGAAGCCATTAGTCATATGATGTTATGAAAAGATGCTGGAGCTTGAGATTCTAATCACAATCCAACTATAGTCTGAAAAGAAAAAGAACAAGATCAGTAAGAAAGGAAGATCTCTAACTGAAGAGCTCCATATTCACAGATTTGGATACAAGGAAATAATATTTTTCTTTTTTTCCAAGGCCTGTGCTATGTTTGTGTTGAGAAAAGATGCAGGATTAAGGATGTCAGAAAAGGACTCCTTCAGAAAAGGAGTAGATGATTTTGTATAATAGTGAGTAGCTAAATGGATTTTCTGTCACCATGTATTTTTGTTTGGGTGAAGAAACTGGACAGTAAAAGAAAGGACAAGAAATTATTAATTATAGAACAAAAATTATTATAATATACTTGACGTCTGTTTCCCTGGTTTGATTAAACTCAATAAAACCCTCATTTTATTTTATTAATTAGTTTCAAAAGCCAATATTGTACTTTGAATACACAGTGCTTATGTCAATGGAGGCAACTAGACTGCATAATGTTCTATTCTGCCTAAGGATGGAAAAATGAGTGGAACGGAACTTTTTGTAAAGATAATTCGTGAATGTGAATGTTCACAAATTTTAACTAACACAGCTCATTCCAAGGCCTGATACTGGGAGAGGCACCATTAAGTCAAGGTGAGAGCAACATGTAGGCAAGACCGATAGCTTGAAAGAGCCAAAAGGTCGTTATGTGGCCATTTTCACCTTCATATTGCTGTGTTCTGCAGCCATTATCTTTGCATATACTGTTTGCCTGTGAGTTTTGTCAGAGTCTACTAAGACATAGAATCATAGAATCATAGAATAGTTAAGGTTGGAAAGATCATCTGGTTCCAACCCCCCCCGCCATAAGCAGGGACACCTCACACTAAACCAGGTCACCCAATGCTTCATCCAACCTGGCCCTGAACACTGCCAGGGATGGAGCACTCACAAGCTCCCTGGGCAACCAGACTTTCTTGCTGGAAGATACAAAAACTCTGGCTTACTTAAAATCTTTTGAAACAGACCGAACAGCAGCTAGACTGCTGAGGCTTTTGTGCTTCCTTTTGTGAAATGGGGGACACCTGCATCATGACTGAGGAGGAAGGATGAGCACTCTCATATGCAGTTGGGTAACTGTGTTGCTCAAAGGTGTAGAAGCTAAGCATCATGTGTTGTAAGTGACAAAACCTCATGACTTAAATGGTGAATAAATGAACACTTGGTAGACTTATCTGTGCAAAGGTGATTGAGCCCTTGTTATATTTGTTATATTTCTTAATGAGCTCACAAAATAAAGTTTAATTTACAGAGTACATTGTCCTGTACATTTTAGAGAACCAAGTGAACTGGAACAATGAACAAAAAAAAAAAAAGGAAAAAAGAAAAAAAGAAAAGATAAATTAAACAGGTAGGCTATACCTAGAAAATTGCTCTTGTCTCTCCTCTAGTTCTTCCATCAGTTACTGTTCTAACATTCTTTGGGCTCAAAGTAATTTTTAACTCTGAGTTATTTTTAATATGCACATCCCTCAGATGTAAACGGAAAGGTTGAAGGTGAACTGTTCGCTGCCTAAACATGATCAATATTTACAGGCACAGTCTGATGTAATCCACCTGAGATCAGAGTAATGGAGAGGAATAATTTTTTAAGGTCTTGAAAATCTTATTTAAGACTTGATAGCTTTTTCATTTAGCAATTTAGACTAAAAAAATCTTTTTATTTTATAATGTATTAAGGATGTCTACTCAAACTGCAGTGTTTTGCTATACAGTCACCTCCTGCAGTGCTTTCACTAAGGGACTTGCATAGACTTGAGAGCTGCAGCAGGAGAATCTGTAGCAGCGGCAAATCAGCTCCTGTATGCAGGCATATTTTAAAACTGGGCAGGTTAGTCTCTGAAACTATCTCCTTTTTCCTGACACTTCAGACATGTTGAAAGTAGACCTGAATGAAGTGCCTACATTTACCTGACTTGCGGGTTTAATGGATGAAATGAAAGAAATACACAAAGAAAAAGATATGTCTAAAACCCAAGAAAATCAATAGTCAAGACAGGCTGCCAAAGCTTTAGTAGGAAGAAAAAAAAATATCCTGCTGTTAAATATAATATCTTGTTTGATTTTTAAAGGCTGTGTAATTCTTTTTTGGAAATGAATACTTTAAGCTTACAGTGGGAGAGGATCAGGTTCAAGAACAAGAAGGAGAAAAAGGAAGACTCAGGGAAGTACAGACCAGTCAGTCTCACCTCTGTACCTGGCAAAATCTTGGAGCAGATTCTCCTGGAAAGCGTGCAAAGGCACATGAAAAATGATGTAGCTGGTGACAGACAACATGGCTTCACCAAAGAGAAATCATGACTGATCTATTTGGTGGCCTTCTGTAATGAGGCTACAGAACTGATGGACAGGGGCAGAGCAGTTGACATCATCTACCTGGACTTGCGCAAATCATTGAACACTGTCTTGCACAACATCCTTGACTCTAAACTAGAGAGACATCAATTTGATAGAGGGACCAATCAGCGGATAAAAAATTGGATAGAATGTTGCAAGCGAAGAGTTGTGGTCAGTGGCTCAGTGTCCGGCTGGAGACCAGTAATGGGTGGTGTCCATCAGGGGATGGTGTTGGGACCGGTCTTGTTCAACATCTGTGTCACTGACATGGGCAGTGGGATTGCATGCGCCCTCAGCTAGTTTGCCAATGACATCAAGCTGTATGGTTCGATTGATGTGCTGGAGGGAAGGAATGCCATCCAGAGGGACCTGGACATGCTTGTGAGGTGGGCTGATGCCAACCTCATGAAGTTTAAGCATGCCAAGTGCAAGGTCCTACAGCTGGGTTGGAGCAATCCCAGGCATAGCTACAGGTTGGGCAGAGAAAAGATTGAGAGCAGCCCTGTGGAGAAGTACTTGGGGGTGTTGATTGATGAGAAAATGAACATGAGCTGGCTTCAGTGTGCACTCGCAGCCCAGAAAGCCAACTGTATTCTGGGCTCTATAAAATGAATGTGACCTTTTGAGGCAGGTTGAAGGAGGTGATTCTTCCCCTACTCTGCTCTTGTGAGACCCCACTTGGATTGTTTTGTGCAGTTCTGGTGTGCTCAGCAGAAGGAGGACATGGAACTGTTGGAACAAGTCCAGAGAAGAGCCACGAGGATGATCAGGGTGCTCAAGTGCCTCCTGCATGAAGACAGGCTGAGAAAGTTGGGCCTGTTCATCCTGGAGAAGAGAAAGCTGTGTAAAGATTTCATAACAGCCTTCCAGGGGCTGAAGGGGCCTACAAGAATGCTGCAGAGGAACTCTTCATCAGGGACTGTAGTGATAGGACAAGGGGTAACAGGTTCAAAATTTAACAGGGGAAGTCTAAATTGGACATTAGGAAAAAGTTCTTTACTGTGAGGGTGGTGAGACACTGGAACAGGCTTCCTAAAGAAGCTGTGAATGCTCTATCCCCGGCACTGTTCAAGGCCAGGTTGGACAGAGCCTTGGATGATACCACTTTGTCTGATATGGTAGAGAATGTGTCACCTAAAAAGCCAAATCTTAGATATGTTTACACACATAGTACATATTGGGATGATTTCTGGGGAAGGTGCAGACGTGTAGTGCCTTCCTTGGGCTGAGGAAGTGTGCAAAACTTGGGAGCTCATAAAAACATTGGGATTTATACTATTTTTCCCAAAGCATATGCTTATGTACACTATACATAGGACGCTAAAATGTTTTTGACAAGGCTGAGGTTCCACAGCTTCTCAATATACATGGCATGACTTTGCGTGTCTTTCTACATGACAAGATCAACAATGAGGTATTTCTGTATAAAATTATTTAAGATGGACACATATTTGCACAAGGAAATTACCAAGTGTTCTGTTGTGAACTTTCTGCTAACAGTGAGATGAAATTCTTTTTTACAAATTTCATGTTTACATGTTTTACATGTTTACAAAATTCATGTTCTACAAATTTCATGTCACTTTCATATCATGGCTAGTAAAAGCCTAAATCATGGCTAGTAAAAGCCTAAATCAGAATTAAACTGAAAATGTTCTATTACATCTTCTATTGGAGCAGATTAGTCTAAGAGGGAGTTGTAACTTCAACTGTAAACACTTTTATATTAAGCAGAATTATCAAGTTGGAAGCTTACAAATCCTTATTTCAGAAACAAACACTCTATTAACCAATACTTCTATATTCTTATTCACATGGAATGATTTTCATTCATGTAGGCATTTTTTTCCATAATTCATGGGATCATTTATTTTATCTGCCTGCCACTCAAAATAAATTGCCAGTTTGCAAGCAGAGAGAACTCATGTCTGGTTTATTTTACATATTTCTATCAGTTCTTTAAAATGATTAAAAATGTATAGCTGAACACACCCCCACCAAAAAAAAAAAAAAAAAAAAAAAAAAAAAAAAAAAAAAC
>NDXB01009477.1:0-49896 GCA_002631895.1 Agapornis roseicollis
ACTACGCCAACTACAACGGTTTATCTTATACAAAGAATTTTGTTATGTTCTCCAACTGCTCTCCATTTTTTTTTTCTATGTATCATGCATCTTAGTAATTTTCCATTGCTACTGTTACAAAGCCAGCTAATGTTACATGTTACAAAGCAATGCTAATGTTACAAACCCAAACTTAACATTACTTAAGACTAATTCTAAAGGGTTTTACATTTTATTTTGTAATTCTGTACCCCCCTTGTTTCAAAGCTCATCCAGATCCAACTTCCTGCCACAGGCAGGGACACCTTCCACTAGACCAGGTTGCTCCTAGCCCTTTTCAACCTGGAACACTGCCAGAGATGGGGTAAAGGCAATTCAATCTCAGAGATTAAATTTAACCTCCTAATTAATCACAGGGAGAATGTTGGGGAAAAAAAGAGGTGAACCAAGTAGATACTTAAGGTAGCACACAAGTTATTTACCTTTGCAAGGTCATACAGTTTTGCAGCTTCTTCAAACAATCCTTTATTTTCTGCTGCAGAAGCAACTTTGTTGATAATGGGTTTCGTGTCACTTGTAAACTTGTCTATCACTCCAGGCTAAACGGTGAGACAAAAAGGAGAGAAATCAGAATGTCTAAAAACCTCCTAAATATTCTGTCATGGCAATGACTATTTTACATATTGGATTATGATTAGAATGGCCTGTACATTTCCATGGGAACATGCAAAAGAGACATGTTAAAAATAGAAAGAGCTCTTGTGAGAGAGACTTTCTCCAAAACAGAGTCAGCACTGAGACATCTGCAGATTCTCATTCATTCAAAATGACCCAGATAACAGGTCAAATTCTAAATTACTTTAATTGCTGATGACACATTACAGAGGAGAAGAAAACGGAAAAGACTTCAGAATATAACATGCCAGGGTCTCCAGGGATGCTGTTTGTGTATATTGGCAAGGCACATTGTAAGTGAAATCTTACATAGGCAAATGAAAGGGTGACAAGAATTTTAAAAGAAACAATAAACACAAGTAGAATGAAAGGAGAGAAAGAGTCAAGGATATCTGGGAAGGATTTTACTGTAGTTGAGGATGTAAAACTAAGACTATCATCTAGAAGAATTTATTTTCTTAACTAAGATTGCTGTTTTCATACTACAGGAACACAAAAATACAGTTACATTAAAAGGGAACTGAGTAAAATAAAGAAAACTTGATTCAGCACTAATGATCTAATCTAAAAACTATCTTACAAAGAACTGTAAAATGAAAAGATACTTGTAAAGATGACTGAGTTATCATGCTCTCATGTGTGCAATCTCACTGCATTTAAGTTGACAGAACAAAAGCATCCAAAAGAAAGTCCTGCCAAAAACAACTTGTGTGTGTGTCTCCATTTGTTTTTTTGTTTGTTTTTCCTGACAATGTCTGCAGCATGAGCCCTAATCTTAAAATTAAGATTTAGACAATTCTGGAGTCTGCCTTACACAGAAAGCTTCCAAAATTGCCACAGCAAACCAGAAACCTTTGCTGATGATCTAAAATTGTAATCATTCACATGCACTCTCTTCTTTTCACATGAAATCTTTAAATTTCCTTTTTCTTCTGATCGTGTACACTTACATTTTACTTTTAGATTACTGCTTTTAAAGCAGATGGAAAATCCATCACAACTAAAACCAGCTGCTCTTTGATCTAATACTCACCCTCATCTATATGGAGAGGACAGATCAGTTGTGGCTATGTCTAGGGTCTTTTAGCCCTTGCCCCCTTCCCTAAAAGAATTTGTAATGGACTGCAATACACTTCTTCTCTGAGGTGAATGAGGATAATGTCATATAGATAGTTTTTACATGCATACCTCAGTTAACAGAACAATCTTCCACTCACAAGTAATTAATTTTTTCTAATTGTTTTTTACTGATGTGTGCTAAATTCCATTTCCTACTATAAAAATGAAATTCAGACCTTGCTGAAGTTACCTGATGCCACCTCTTTCTTTAGTTACACTGGCTGTCTGTAGGGACACAGTTTCTGACCTGAAATTTGGTATTATTCTGTAGATCTTTATTATTCTGTAAAAGGATCTCATACTTGGAGAACTTGTATGTATGCAAACACAGTAATAATTTGGCTAGTGAAAAATAAAAGCAAGATAGTCTCATAACTAGCTTGGAAATCACACAGTTTCTACTTTATATGTAAAATATATATTGCCAACTCACCTTTCTACTCCCATCATTTTCCAGCTTTCCAAGAATCATATCGAACTATATCCACACAGATGTAAAGTGAGAAAAAAGGGAACAAAAACAGAGGGATGAACTGCACATATTTCACAACCTATTTATTAAGTACAAAGATGCAGTCATGGACAAATAAAAACCAGTGATGCATGTCAACACTATCTGTATATTAACAATAGGAGAAAGTTATTAAACATCTTGAACACATGGTCATTGTGAGATTTCCTATCATCTACACCTGCATCAGGCAGAAACAGTAAAAACCGTTCCAGGCTACCCTGCCTGCTAAAGATGCTAATGAAGAACAAATGCCAGTTTAAATGAGGAAGGGAAAATATGGCCAAACATACCTCTCTGCTTTCAATTACTATTTCACTAACACAACGCAAGAACATGTTCTCTCCTTGGCTGTCCTTCTCATTCCTACAAAAGAAAGGAAGGAGGAAGGTACTTCTGTTTCAGAGGACTTCTTAGATACTGCTTAATTATTCTTAATAGCTAGGAGAACACCTAGAGACATATATTAGCCCCTACCTGAGAAAGTAAAAATACTGCAGGGCTTCCCTTGGATCTGTTGATTCAAACTTACGAGTGTAAAGCATCAAGAGCCGCACAAAATTCAAACGCCTTACGCCAGGAGGGTCACCAGCTTCGTGGCTTACTGCAATGTCAGAAACAACACCATTAAAGAATCTAATGCCAGGAAATGTTTCTCTGATCTTCACCTAAAAAAACCAGCAGAGCCATGATCCAGAGTTCTAATGCAACTAAAATCATTAACTTTTAGGAGATTGTGCTGATAAACACTGCTTGTTTGATCAATTATACAGACCTGCAGTGTCTACAGGGTACTCTTAAGGGCACAAAAACCACTCCTTTGTTGTCAAGTCAATGTGCAGGACTTACATAGCTGTGCGCTCTGCCCAGAAGATTTCAGAAGCAATTTTAACTCAAACATGACCAAAGCAACATGAACAGCATGACAACGCAAGCGCTCCATCCGGAAGAGAAAAGCAATTGCGGCTTCAAACTGTGCTGTCAAGAACAATACTTGGAAGTAGAGGAAAGGCTGCTGGTTCACTGCAAAATGCGATTCACCTGAAAAAAAAACCCAGAAAACACACACAGAGCGTAAATCAAAATGATTTTGCAATCAGAGATCGCTGACAGAGGTTGTTTTCTGTCACAGTATTGTTTATTCAGTGCCAACTGAAATAAACACCCTAGACAAAAGTGAATACCTAATCACACACTAATGCCTTATCTATAGCTGTTCCACTGAAAATAGATTGCAAAATACCAGAGCATAAAGACATATTCAGGAAGTGAAAGAGATTATAAAAGCTCCTTCACTCTTTAAGACAACAAACATCAACTTTGATAGATATAACAGATTGTCTAAAGATCACAACTTTTTGCCTTCATTTACAGTTATGCCAAGACGTACAGAAAAGGTTGAACCCCTGGATTTTCCAATTCAGCAACACCAATGGTAGCTTATTGTATTTCTTTTCCACATTTTTTTATCTGGGTGAGCGACACTCCAAAGTAGAAGGTGTGGAGAATCAAATTCTGCATGTTTTGCATAGTCAAAGTGAGCTCATTTTGATTGGTTGGAAGACAAATAAAGGAAAAGATAGTCTCTTGGGCTGTGGACACTCCTAAAACCTTCTGAAGTGGAAGGAATTGTGATTTGGGTCCCCAGAAAATTACTTGAATGTAAGGGAAACAATGAACAAGATGCATATGGAAAAAATGTTGGAAACACATGCCTACATTAGGTAACGATCGCTTTCCTGTTCTATATTTCAGAAGCTGGAAGTTTTCTTAGAAGACCTTAGCATATTTATGGTGAGAAAAAAGGCAATCTATAATTTAGTACAAATAAAGTACGAACAGCAGCACTGCTGTTCACAGATGAATATTCACTTTCTGAATTGCTGGGGACAGGACTCACTCATCATGTCTTCCTAAAGTCTGCCATTGCTCTAGGGAAGCAAGAAACTGGAAAGAGCCCTAAGTGGAAAAGCAGAGCTCCAAGTAACACGCCTCTGTGGTTTCTTACCATAATCTTCTAGAAGTTGCTTCTGGAACTGTGATAATGTTAGTCGGTCTTGTGGAGAACTTGCACCATCATCATCAAAACACACCTGGTTCAGCTAAAAAAGTCAACCGAAAAAATAAGCACAGATCTTTCAACTTCATCTTGCACAAGGTATGCACTCAGAATGTATTTGTTCCATTAGCAGCCACTCCTAAGATCGGACCAACTGACTAGAAACTACTTCTAGTCACAACATCAGGTGGATCCATTGCTGGAAGGTAAAGATCTCTAACGTAGCAACAGCAGAAATCTATGCAGATATAACCCAGAGGGTCCTTCTCTATCTGTCCATGCCATCAAACTCTGATGCTGGGACTCTGAATATGCAAGCAGTAATTAAAAGCATTACTTTTTTTTTTACCCAGTCTTAACAAATACCTCATTCTACTCGCTCTTTTAGATAAAGGGGAGAAATGGGTACTGACCAGTACTTCTTATTCCCCCACCAAAACTACAAGGACTTTGTACTGCAGTAAATATTGACAGCATCTACTTCCAATGGATCACAACATCTCAGCTATAATCCAACCAGAAAGGAAAATTCAAAAGGAACCTCACTGCATCAAGCTAACACTATTTCTAAAAACAGCTGACAAAGATCAGTGTCAAATGCAGAACATGACACTTCCAAAAAGACAAGTGTCCCCAAATTAACATCTGAGAGCACAGAGGATAACAGAGCAACCCTGAGAACCAGGTTTCCAGCCCTTCACTAGCCCAAGGTCAAGTCAGACATGTTACACTGATACGGAACAGCACATCTAGAAGGAGGTAGGTTAGCAGAGCACTGCAGAAATGCAATACCATTTAGACGTGTTCTTAAAGAATCACAGAATGGTTTGGGTTGGAAGGACCCTTAAAGATTATCTAGTTTCAACCCCCTGCCATGGGTAGGGAAACCTCCCATTAGACCAAGTAGCTCAAAGCTCCGTCCATCCTGGTCTTGAACACTGCTAGGGATGGGGAGCCACAGCTTCTCTGGGCAGCCTGTTCCAATGTCCGACCACCCTCATAGTGAAAAACAGGAAGAAAACATCTTCCCATTAAACGCCATTTATTCTCAGACAGATAGATCTCTCCTTCCTTGAGGATACAAACACCAAAACCCAACAAACAGCAACACAATCCCACGACCACACTTACTTTTAGCCAAAGATAATCCTCTGTTTTATCAGCAACTTCACTCTGGTTATCTGTAACGTCACAACGGCCAATAATACAGTAAACAGCCCTTTTGTAGGGGTCAGTGTTATTTCTCAGAGCTCGTCTGTAGTGAAGACGCAGCTTATTTTCTGTGGCAGGAGACAGTCTAAGGGGAAAAAGAGTTAAAAAAACCCAACACATTGACAGAAAAGACATGAAACCCATCTTTTGCTGGATGAGGAAAACTGGACACAAATCAATGTAAACAGGTGCACATTCACAGAAAGGGTATAATGACAGTAAGCATCGTCTTGTATTTCTTGCAACTTCTATTTACATCTGCAGGTCAAGATTCTCCACATGTGAATTGAAATATCTAATTAAAATTATGGAGGATCATCTTCAAATACCTACTGCAGGAAAAAGTCAAATGACATCCTCTTTAGGGTAGTACGTTAGTATTGTGGTAGACGAGCCATTTTAGTCTGACTTTGCTCCTTCATCACTTCAGAAAAAGAGCTCACAAAGTCTTTGGGTTAATAACCAACAAGTGAGCAGGTAGTTGTACCATGAAGTCTTTTAGGAGAGACACATTAAATAATGTCATAATGTTCTTTGTCATTCTATTTCTTGTACCTCTTGCAGAGAATGTTTTAGAACTGAATCAAAGTGTTTTCCTAGACTTTGTTTTTCTCACATTGTCTGTCAAATCCGCAGGCAGAATACCTTTTGATAACTGTAATAAAACCCACATAAGTCAATTATGTTCTTTATCATTAAAATATTTGTAATGAAAACAAGGACAGTGCCTCCACTAAGGTTTCTGGAACAACCTTGTTATAATGAGCACTCCTAGATATTCTCTACAAAACAGGGTAATTTATAGAATAGCATGGCATACACTCAATAAATGGCACTTCGATCCTTTTTTTCCCCTAAGACACACAGATACCTTCTTGTTCACATTTTCATACCTAGAAAGCCCAATGCATTCAACATGTTGCAGGCTAAGGGCTTCCCACATATGAATGAAGCTGTTGTAGGCTGAGGTGGGATATTATGGGTTCATGTCCTGGCACTCAGCAGGACCTTCTGGCTTCCCCCAGTTTCAGCGAGCACCTTAGCACAATGCCATGCTCACACCCCCCTGAAGGGAGCACAGTCATAATACAATAGCTGACCAGGCACTGATTTGAAATTCATTGCAAGTGGAAAGATAAAAAAGATCACCTAAACCACTACAGCAGAGTTCAGAGCACATCTTAAGCTGCACTGACTCAACTACTTGCAAGAATGTGAGAATGAATGCCTCTAAAGGCCCCTAACAAACACTACTTGCTTTTATTGTGCAGCATTATCATGAAAACACACGCAGAAAAAGCATTCCCCAAAGGAAGTAAAAAGACACAGGATTTGTGACAGCAGACTAAATGTAATCTAGTGTATGCAGAATCCCACTGTTACACAGAGCAGATCCTACGGTAAAAAAGCAAAGCTACACCACTATATTATTTATGACATGTCAATTTTTTGCATATTTTAGAACAACTCTTTTTCTATGAAAATTTCTAGATTAAAAAGCCACAAATTAAAATACTCAAACTTCTTGTATGTACTTTAGATACGTAATACAAACACCAGGCACCTATCACCACCAGAAGAGACCTGAGCTGCTGTTATTTCTACCAAGTCACTGATTATTTCATTACTCCACAGCAATTCCCACCGCTCACAATTATCTTTCCTAGTATCTTTCCTAGTCCCCAGTTACCTTCTATCTTTACTGTGCATGTACTCCTGGAACCAGGTTTTAAACTCTCCCAGCTGATGCTGTGCCCGTTTCACCACATGCATGGCTGCAGTCAAATCTCCACAGCGCATGCAGTAGTAAATCAGAGCCCAGACGGGACGTCCTTCTACCTCACCATCCTGAAAATAGAGTAAGAAATAATTAACATTCTTCAAAAGCAGCATATCTGAATTATTTTTTTTTTTATAACTATTTGCTTCATTCATTATTTCTGGCCTTATATGGGCACACTGATTTTGGTAAAAAATTCTGTTTCTCTTAGAGAAGCCAGAGGTCATGAGGTTTAAGTTCTGTGAAAGCTGTGCACATCCTAGCAACAAAGGATGGAACACCCTTCTGTTTACGCAGATTACAGTTCTGAGAAGCCCAGAATTAGCATACAATCATACAATATCCTCTCCACCTAGGAAGCAGATTTGGATTAGACCACTGAGGTAGTAAAATCATTTGTACTGGAACAGGGAGATACCAAACCAATCCCAGATCTCAGCAAGTAAGAAAAGGCCAGCTAGACTCAACTATGGAGTCTCCAATGTTACAATTTATTGTTTTTTAAACTTTTCAACCTAGCTTGCCTATCTGGTAATGTTGTAGGTGCACAGATATGCATTTTCTACTATGTGCAGATGAGTAAGATTTTATGCAGATTCCTAAATTATAGGTTCAGGCTACAGTTAAGATTAACTTATTACATATTTAGTCACCAATAACTGGTGTTAGCATCTTATAATAAGCATAAAAAAAAAAAAGAGTAGAAACAGGGAGATTAAGTTACTGCTTTTTTGAATCATCGTATTTTAATACTTGCATGTTGATCTCTATAAAGACCACCAGAAGAGACCATAATTTCTAGAATTTAGAACTGAAACTACTGAGTACCACCCTGTTTCAGGACTAGCTCTGAATTCAAAGTGATTGTCTACTATCTTCCATTTTCCTAATGGAAAGGACAAGGAATCAAAGAATCACAGAATAGTTTGGGTTGGAAAGGACCTTTAAAGCTCATCTAGTCCACCCCCCCCCGCAGTAAGCAGGGGTATCTTTGACTAGATCAGGTTGCTCAAAACACCAGCCTGCAGTTTAAACAATAGAGAAAACACTGGATGGTGCACTAGTGTCCTGGCTTTCCTGAAGCAAGCAGATCTGTGTTATTACTTTAGCTCAGTTGATAAAAAGTGATGGACATACCTGGAGACCAGGGACAGGCGCAGGGAGTTTGATGTTCAGGAAGCTGCAGACTAGTTGGAAGGTCCCTGGGACACCACCCAGCTTAGCCTGGTGCAAGTTCCCAAAGACTGTCGCAAAAGTGTAGTTTTTGTAACTGAAAAACACCACAAGCAAAACAAACGTGAGCACACTGAAATACACTTGCTGCAAAAACACTCTCTGCCTTTCAGATCAAACAGAATTAGCAATTTAGAGCTAATTACCTTGATGTTCAAACATAATCATTACAACAAAATGAGGCAAAGATTTCTGTCCATTTAGGAAGATCCTTGTGGTCATCAGTCTCAAGAGACACCACATTTGTAGCCAGTGGGGGACTGCTCCAGGTTCATCTCTATTATGAGGTTATTCTCTTTAAGTTCTCTTAGTACCAAGTTAAACTGCATTAGCTAACTGGCAAAAAGCCTTCCCATCCTAACAATTTAACTATCAATCCTGTCACAAAAGAACATCTAAACACCACAGATGTATTTCTCTTTTCCCCTCTGCCCCAAGGACCTTAGGGCCATGGACTTATTAGGAGAAAATTGGAGAAAATCAGAGAAAAGGGGACTTCAGAGAAAAGCAATTGGTAAAGGCAGCTTTGAGAACACCTTCTAAAATAAACCAGCAAAGCCTTCAATAAAGGCAGATCAATTTAACAAATTTTCATGTTTAGGAGGAGTTTTGAAAGTCTGTACATCAAAGAAATACATTGAAGGAGCAGCAATAACTTACATTTAATTCCATTTTTTTTTTCTCTGCAAACACTGTACCACCAGACAATAAAACTGAAAGGCTATGCTAAATGTAAGCAAGTATCACTCAATCCTCATAACTAACATTATGGCAGAGTTAAGCACACGATCCTCAGGGCTTAAGACCACAGTTACTCCAAAGCAACTAGTGCAAGAAAAATACTGTATCTCTTCATTGTACCTGTGAAGGCCTAGTGAGGCTTTTAAACACCTCAGTGTTAGCCATGTCCTGGTAGGAAAGAAAAGCTTCAAAGCAAGGCACAGGGTTATAGTTTGGGTTTTTTTTGTTTGTTTTGTTGTGGGTTGTATGTTTGTTTGTTTGTTTGTTTTTTGTTTTGTTGTTTGTTTTTTTTCCTGGTTGTGTGTGTTTGGTTGTGACTTGGTTTTATTTTAATCTTTTTTCCAAAAACTCAAGACTAAAGGGCCAGATTTCCACAATAGGGAGGCAACAATATGCAACTAATTCCTAATTTTAGTTAGCAGACAACAGCACTGTGAAAATTTAGCACAGCAGGTATTTGGCAAATTGGGTTAAAAGTCACTGGCTCGTTGCATGCTGCTGAGATGGAAGAACTGAAAACAAGATATTTCTGATATGTCAGCTGATCTGTGCAGAGGCAGGCACACAGCCATCACCCCAGGTGTCAAGGAGTCCTCATGAGGTGTGGCAACCTACTGTCGGAGGCCAAGAAGAGGCTGCAACATCTCTTCTCAGTGTGCTGTATCAGAGTGTAGCACTTGTGCTCAGATGGCAGATCTGTATCCATAACAAATACCTGCACACTGCACTGCAGCTATTGCTTGCTTCCCACTGCTGAACCAGTCTGCTGGTATTGGCAGCTACACTGCTGCAATATCCACATGTGCAGTGAATAATAGGTAATACAGGCACCCAGGGATTCACAGATCATAGAATAGCATCACAGAATGGTTTGGGTTGGAACGGATCCTGCAATGAGCAGGGACATCCTCAACTAGATCAGGTTGCTCAGAACTACATCCAGCCTAGCCTTGAATGTCCCTAGGGATGGTGCACCCACCACCTCCCTGGGCAACCTGGGCCAGTATCTTACCACACTCATTGGAAAAAATCTCTTCCCCACTTCCAGCCTGAATCTCCCTCTTTCAGTTTAAAACTATCACCCCTCATCTTGTGGCAAAAAGCCCTGCTAAAAAGTCTTTCCAGCTTTGGGCTGCTCCACAGCCTGCAGTTCTCCAAGTACGGTTTTAGTCAAGGAGCATAGGCCCCATGATACTTGCCAATACAGACAGTAAACCACTTCCCAGAGTCTGAAAATCATTGCTAGATGTCTCAGCTTCAGCTTCAAGTCCTAGCCAAACCTTTCAGTATAGAAAATGGCATGATCAGAACCTGACTCATTGCACCAGATTTGTCCCCATGCTTTCCTCATTTCCTCCCAGTCTTGCTGCTGGCAGTGCTCAACAATCAGAAAGGGAGTATATGGAAAAGGGGAATGTTTTTGCTGAGGGGAAGTAGACCTCTTTCCACAAGTGAAAAAATCTTCACATATGACCACACAGCGATAGAATATTTAACAGCAAAATAGGAAAAAGAATAAAAGATTAAACAACCTCCCCATGGATCAAAGTCTTTTTAACTAGAACAGCTTACACCTAGAACAGCTTTATATTCAAGTGCCTGCTTTAAGCCCTGCAGAACAGAAAAGACAGGCAACAGATGCTTCTGTGAGCAGCACAAGGTAGCTAACCTGTTAATATGTTTGCATTGCATTACAGTCATTCTATTTTATTATTAGGGAACTCTATTAAACTGTGCTACCCAGAGCATTTGTCTTACCTTTGTTCAAGGTACTGCAGAGCCTGCCTCACAAATTCCATTCTCACTTCCATATTGGTCCGGACTTTCAAGGCATCGCTACCAGGAACCAGGGTAACATCAGTCATTTGTTTCACCATGGCCCACATCTCAGAGATGTTCTGTGAACAAGCCATTCCATGCAACAGTGATGAGTACAGAGGTGAACAATAGCACTGTTCTGAGCTACATGGTATTCTGATGCTCAGACTTCCCACTCAATAAATATTACAGCAGCATCAGCTTTTCATGTAAGCTGTTGCTTTGGCTGCTGCTGGAAAGCTGTGCTATCAACTGCACAGGATACTTATCACTTGGACAAAGATTAGGTTTTGAAAAAAAGGTTGAAAGTCATCCAGGTCTGCTCATTTACAAGGACAAGATCATATCAGTGTCTGCAGGACTAGGGTATCTCTGCTGCAACAGCAGTATATTGAGAAATAAGAGCACTGTTAGCTTCAGCAAGGGCAGGTGCTTGATCTCAGTGTTTCAAAGCAGCAAGAACTCTCAAACTCAGCTGTTTCCAGCAAAATCAATGCAGCTGTTCAAAACAAGATGCACATGTGTATTTCAGATCTGACTGAAGCATTTGCCCTTCTGCTTCTGAGCAATTTTTTGCTCTCCCCATTTGCTATGTCAAAGGTGGACAGGTTTGTGCATTTGGGTGTTAGCTTTTTGGGGGCAGATCAAGGTAAAGCAATTAAAGAAAAGAATAAGAAAAGCAGGCAGATCATGGATTTAAAGTCAATCCTAGGGGCTTTACACTTTGCTAAGGGAGCCTACTTCAGCTCTAGCATGGTCTTATTGAAGACCCTTCACCTACAACTAAATACATTCAATAGGTATTAAGAGATGATGTTTGGAACACCAAATGTAACAGAAACCGTTTAAAATGAAAAGCAATTTCCCCTGCCCTTTCCAGCTGCCCCAATAACGCATTGCTCATGATGGGACACCTCAGTGAAAACAGGATCTGTTACTTTTTCACTGTGTTAAGAAAAAAATTTTCCCCATGACCAAGTACATCACAGGTGGGCCCTGCTGTATGAGAGACAATTCTGGTATCGGCTCTGTGTTTTCTGTGGAGCCATGCAATTTTTTTTGGCAATATCAGTATTTTTCCACTTATGTCAGCAGGCTGCTAATCACAGCTGAAACCAGATTAAACACATTTCCTTATGTTAACTCATTGGCAGTACCTTATCATCTAGTTCTGCAACAGCAGCACAAAGGTCCACCAGGTTAGGCTGCAGATGTCCATTCACTATCTTCTCATTATAAATATAAATCTGAAACATATTGAAAGTAAGCAAGCTTAACAGTACATATGACTCCCCTTCTTCTTCCCCAGCTGCAGCAGCAAAATCTGAAGCAGGCTTCAGAAACAGTGTCCCTTCTGCTTCCCTCCCACATTACCCCCTTTAATTTAACACAAGAGGAATGGGCATTGGCAGCAACCACCCTTCCACAACACACTGAAGCCAGCAGCAAATCCAGCTGTTCAGGGGTTCTGCATGGCAAAGCACTGTGCTGAATGCCCAGTTGGACTAATTGTAGCTAGCTGTTGAAAGACAAAGAAAAGACCCAACCATTGGACAGCTGTGATATTGCCCTGCATGGCAGCCTCCTACCTACTGATATAAAAACCCCTATTTTGCTGGCTTATGGCAGTATTCAGGGAAATCCAACAGACACGAGCAAATGGGAACAGAAATGTAGAATCACAGAACAGTTAGGGTTGGAAAGGACCTTAAGACCATCTAGTTCCAACCCCCTCGCCAATAAGCAAAGACAAGGCCCTTCCAAACTTGTACATACACGCACACTCTTGGTTTGATTTATATTTTGTCCTAATTTAGCTGCTTCTACTATTGTTTATTCTACTCTCAGCCTGTAAACCTTACAGCTACATCTGAAAATAATAATTCTCAAAACCAGAAAGGTAGCAACATTGTACTTTAAACTTTAAGTGCCTTTTGCACTTGCTACTTCTTCAAAATGCCTAGTGTGCAAACAAGATGCAGTGCAAATAGAATCTAGCATCAGTGAAATCACTGTGCTTCTATGAAACAGCCTGAACTATCCATGAAGAACAATTAATCATTTCAGCCTAATTAAAACATACTCATGACTGCTGATAAACTGAAATAGTATGGACCGCCTGATCTCCAGCACCACTGGAACTGGTACTGCTAGAGAGGTTGGGCTTCCCATATTCCAGGGAATACCAGGGAATATTGTCAAGAGCCTCAAAGTACAGACATAATTATGCTATAAGGAAGACCCTTAATGCAGGTACGTTACATGAGATATGAAATGAATTAATCACAGACTGGTTTGGATTGGAAGTGACCTCAAAGCTCATCCAGTTCCAACCCTTGCCACAGGCAGGGACACCTTCCACTAGACCAGGTTGCTCCAAGCCCCATCCAACCTGACCTTGAACACTGCCAGGGATGGGGCAGCCACAGCTTCTCTGGGCAACCTGTACCAGCGTCTCACCACTCTCAAAGGGATGAACTTCTTCCTAAGATCTCATCTCAATCTTCCCCTTGTAAGTTCAGAGCCACNTGGGGCAGCCTTCTCTGGGCAACCTGTACCAGCGTCTCACCACTCTCAAAGGGATGAACTTCTTCCTAAGATCTCATCTCAATCTTCCCCTTGTAAGTTCAGAGCCACTCCCCCTTGTCCTGTCCCTACACGCCCTTGTCAGAAGCCCCTCTCCAGATTTCTTGTCATCCCCTTTAGGCATTACTGTACTATTAAGATCCAGTAAATCAAACATACACTGTACCAGCACAGAAACACACCTCATTTTGTGATTCAATATTTCATAGTTCCCATAACTGAAGGCAGCTAGAGAAAAGCAGCTGTACAAGCTGCTTTCTGGCTCAGCAAAGACTAAGCCAATGCCCACAATAACAGTAATTTGTGCAGATTAGGCAAGGCTTTGTCTGTGTCGTTTCAGATATTCCACTTTGAAAAATCAAGTGCTTCTCTTTCATTTTGTTTCCAACAGTGCTGGTAAACAGATCATCTCATATAACAAAAGTAACAAATTGCTCATGTAAAGGTTCATCTCTTTTCCCTGAAAGTTTTCAGAGGGAGCCTAATGCTACCAGACACTAATTCATAGCTGATGCATAAAAGCTTCTCAGATGTTATGCCATTAAAATGGGATATAATTTGACAAACATCAGGATTAATACTTCAGCATGTTTTTTCTTGCATGCACACATCACAGTAATGATCTTCCACAGGTCACATCCAACCCACCCCATTCTATGCTCTGTGTGAGCATAAAGGAATAGAAAGTCTATTGTGTACAATTATGTACTGACATAAATTCTAAAAAAGCTTTTTTTTTCCTTTTGGAAGGTGAAAAGACTTCACTATCCATGCATAAGTGATTTCTACAGTCATAATGGTGTTCAGGATCTCCTTTTGACAAAAAAACACCTGCGGCAGACAGGTAAGTACATTTCTAAGAAGTCAGGCTAAATTTTTGTATTTTCCAACTGCTTTTTAACTCCAGGCAGATATTTGCAGAATTTACCTACCATATTTTCTCACACACTACGCTCACAAAGCTGTCTTTTCCCCACCTCATTGTAGAAAGCAGTATTTAACTACGTGGGGTTTTTTTACTTCTACTCACCTGACGAGCATACACCATCTCCACGCTGTCCAAAGAGCTGCGACCAGGAGGACCCAACTCGCTGGTGTAGCTGGGCTGTTTAATAGGAAATATAGAAGAAGGTATAAAATTGCTGCAGTGTATTTTACCAGTATATCTACTCCTAAAGAACAGCAGCAAAACCACATTCCTGATTGTGCAAATCCTTAGTTCTGTCTAGAAAGTAAAATGCACAGTTTCACTGCAATACCCCATTATTTTTCCAGTATAGCTTAAACTTTCTGAAGTGACAGAAACCCTTCTTATTTAGTGCACAAACCAACATCAGCTCTCTAGAGTTAAGACACTGGTGTCTCTTGATAGCATCTTGTAATTTTAATTCTCCTTTTTTTTTTCTTGAACGGTTGCTTATTGTCGCATTAGTGTTCTTTTTGAATCTCCATCACAGCAAGCACATGGAATTCAATGGACCAGCCTAAATGGACCCAGTCTAGTAAATCTGACACCCACTCCACTTTTGTGCCAGTACCACGGCACAGACACAAAACGGGACTGCAGCATCCAGTTATGTGCTGAGAAGTCCTCCACTGCTGGTCTGCTGCAGGATGAAGGATGCTGGCAATATCCTGACTTGAAGGGAAAAAAAAAATAAATAAAAAAAATTACTGTTCTACTCACAGAGACAATGCTGAGTTCGAGGTGTTTTCAGTGTAGATACCAGATGGAGTCATGGCATGGAAAATGTGTGCTCTTTTATAAAACTCATAACATGAAATAATAGTCTAATAAAGGTATTCTTGTAAATGTTTACCACAAATCACGGGTATGTTTTCAGTACAGCCACAACTGAACATGGATGTTCAACACTCTGGAGGAAAGCATACTCCCAACTAAGTAAGCAATACTCTCTGATGTTCCCTGTTTCCTAAAAATTGAATTCTTTATTTCAGCATCAGCTTTGCACGTCTTGGGTTTGAAAAGACAGAACCCTTTGACGTAAGGAGCCCTTCAGTATCAGCTGCTTCATAAGTGCTGCTACAGCTCTGATAGTCTGAAGATAAAAGGCAAGCTCAACATAAAAGCATAATGTTTATTATGAAGTCAACTGACATAGTTGGGGCAGAGGATACAGAAAAACTTTTGGAAAAGCAAGCCTGTTTTCAGGTTTGTTGCTGTATAACTCAAACCCATTGATATTCCTCTAAACTGAATCCGTAACTTTTTCCAAGAAAACGCAGGTACATCTGCAGAGTTTTCAAATTAAGCTTTCTACCACCCACGTCTGTTACAGCTGGCTGCACACCCTCATTAGCTGTTCCACTATACCTCAGCAACACTCTGCTTTTCCTCAGCCACCCAGAATGTCAGTACTTTACTGGGTAGATAGATCACTTCTGAGTATTGCTTGAAGAGATGCTCTAAGATTTCCTGGAAGAGCTCGGTTAAATGTGACCAACTTGGTGCCTGATGAAATGGAAGAATCTTTGTTTTCACTTTCAGTTTAATCAGCTTTAAAGTTCGGCTTTGATGACACCTGTCAGGTCACAGCACAGCAGGACCAATGTTCCTGCCACGGCTTGGTTTGTATGGATTTCAGGAAAAGAAGTGAGAACTTTTTTCCAGATGGTATCACCATTCCATTTCTTGTTTCAAATGTGGATGAAATACTGACAGGGTCTTCAAAATAATCTTTTTGGGAACTGCATCCCAACTTTGAAATGAAATAATACAACCATACGAACCTTTAGATATGTTCCTGTCACTGAACAATCTCTCAGTCATTCCCAAATGCCTACCAACTTCATTTGATATCAGTTTAACCCAGGTTATCTTCTATTGCATAGGACCACCCA
Source organism: Agapornis roseicollis (assembly GCA_002631895.1). Classification (NCBI taxonomy): domain Eukaryota; kingdom Metazoa; phylum Chordata; class Aves; order Psittaciformes; family Psittacidae; genus Agapornis; species Agapornis roseicollis. The sequence continues at coordinate 16,576 of NDXB01009477.1, forward strand.
GCGAGTGTGTTTGTCCCCAGCACAATGAAATACAAATGAGTGAAGATATCAAAGATGAACCTGGACAATCCTTTAAAATTGCTGGAATTAAGTTTATCACTGCATTAATTTCTCAGTAATAGTGCTATTTAAATTACATCCAACCTGATTACAAAATTCAGGCAGATGCATTTAGACCTTAGGCAGTATAAAATGCCTTACAAATAGATGCAAAAGTAATCCCATTTTTTCTTTCTGAAACTGAACTTACACTAAAAATATCCTTCACAGTCACTCTTAAAGGATACTGATATTCAGAAGCATTTGCGTATTTCTTTCAGTGCCAAATCATCTGACAAATTCCTTTAAACCCACCTAAAACCCGACAAACTCTTTGTTCTAAAGAACAAAGAAGCTGTTAATGCAGGTTTCCTGGGAAACAGACACGATGGCATAAATAGTGCTTCGCAGCCTTGCCCTGTGCTGTGCCAGATAAATTGCAGTTATTTAAAGTAATGTTAAATTATGGACATTGTCATTAATTACTGATGGGGTTTCATCTTCTGCAGCAAGTTAAGAAGGGTACATTGTAACTTAGTGTCACTTTTCAACTAGTGCTCAAACACCGAAAGGTAAGGACTGGGGCTCTGTTTTGTGGATCTAGTTCCCTTGTCTCCTGCTGCTGCTTTGCAGCAGCAAAGAGCATCAACATGGCTGCTGCTCTGAAGTGTGGTGTATGATTGACAGGTTAAAACCTAGAGGTAAGGATCTGAATTCAAAAGTGCACATCTGAAACTAAGAAGTAACTGCTGCGGGATTTGAGTTTTCCTTTCCCCATTTTTACCCTATCCATTATGCTTTGAGGATCACTTATTAACAAGCTGCCACAGCTGAGAACTGTCACAGTGAAATTCAATTCTCTAAATGTCCACTACCAATTTGGCACTTCAGCAAAGAAAAAAACTCAGGAACCCCAGAATCTGTCTTGGCTTTCCTTCCTATGCCAGGAGCCATGGAAGCAAGATTATGCCCTAATTTTTTTCCATCTCATACTTGTACTCTGGCTTCATCTTTGAATTATTAACTTTAAAAAAGTACTATTTCACTGAACTATCTCATGGCTGTGCTAAAAGGAAATTTCCAAAGGAAAACTAAAGCAGTGACTCAGGTTGGGGAAGGCATTTCCACTCTTTAGCCTGAACTGCAGAAATGGAGCACTGCACAGGCAATCATCCTGCAGCTGGTAACCAGCATTTGAAGAGGCTTCCCTGCAAGCTAAGAGAGGAATTTGGGTAAGGGAGAGGATATCCCTTGGTGGCAAGTCAGAACTTACCAAGCTTTCAAGCAAGGAAAAGATTATGAAAGATGTGTTGAAACAAGAAGCTAGGTGCATACAAGGTGAACTGTGTTTCGGGTCAGGTTCTTAAGCTTAACTGGACCAGCAAAAGGAAAAACAGAAGAGTGGGTGATGCACAAAGGACTGCAGAATTGCAAGTGTGCACACACACACGGATCTTCCTGCATCTCTACTCTGTTACTGCTTAAACAGCTTGGGCTTTTCTTTTTTTTGACCACATTTGGTTCTCCCTGCCCTGAATTCAAGTCTTTCCAAAAGACTCTTCAGAACTGTAATATTTATTCTGAATATTATCCATTTATGAAAGCTGTAGCTATACTGCACTGCTGTCACGTTTTCATCTTTTAAATTCATTCAGCCTAACAATGCTGCTTGTTAAAGAAGTACTCCTTCATTTGCACTCAGCCAAGCGTTCAGCATCACTTGCACACCAAACCCCGTGCTATAAAGATGCATTATTCATCATCCTCATATGCATATGCAGATTCCTCAGCAGAAGTCTGGGCAGACATTTTGTCAGCACTCTAAATGGCTTGGCCAGTAGATGCAGTGAATAAACTAAGCTGGAGAAACTCCACCAAAACACACCACAGTGCAGTAGGGGAGTGGAAAGCATCCTGCAGTCCTTGGGATTTAAGGGATATGAAGACAAGATACAAAGGGACAGAACAGCAGCTGCGAGCAACAGTGTCTCTCCATCACTGCAGGACCTTGGAGTGACAGCAGGAGTGGAAGAAAGAAAAACCTGGAATAAAAGGATAAAAGAAATGCCTAGGCACCTAGTTGAACAAGACTCAGAACACACCCCCTGAGAGCACGAGTTACTGATACCTTGAAAACAAAACTCAGGCTTTCCTCCCTTTTCCCCTAAGAAGCATCTTTTTATGAGCTCTGGTTTTTCCTTACAAGGAGAAGGCTGGACTGGAGGACATGGAGGAGCATAAAACCCTAATGGCAAATCCTGTGTGAGGTTCTTTGAACCATGAGCTTTGCCTGTTAATTGGTCTTATTTCCACGAATAATGTGTTGGTATTTCACTCTGCCCAAATTAGCTTGCGCAAAGCTTGAGAATTGGCTTACAGGCAGACTGCCCCCCTGCTGCATTTGGATCTGTGCCTTTTCAGTTGATTCTTCATCTCCAGAGGATATCAATTAAACTCTACTATATTCTACAGGCTGTGTCTGTTTGTGTCACACACACAAAAAACTTACTTGACTGGAACAGGCCTTTAGAAGAACAACCTGCTGTGGGAAGGTTAGATAACAGGTTTTTAACACAGTAGATGCACTTCAAACATCTCAGGCCTTGAGACCTTTGACTTCTTGAGGCTAAGATTAGACTATATCAAGAATTTTAAATGCTCTTGAAATCACATACTGATACTACGAGTGCTTTGAAATGGAGAGTGAAGTATTACTGACTGATAGTGTATATTGAGTCTTTAAACTCATTCATGAAAAACATTACAGGGCTTTTTTTCCAGCTCCCCTCTCCCTCCAATTTTGTGCTTGGCATTTTGAGTGCCAAGGACTGGGATGGTGTTCATTTGACACTGAAATATCAGAAAAGGGGATTTACCTTTTAAAGGTTATCAAATCGCTTCTCCAAGCAGTTAATATCCACACTTTGAAAGGAAAACCCCACACCAATAACTCACACACACCAAAGATGTCAGAAGCTATCAGCTACCAAGTCTTCAGACTCACATCTTAAAATAACGGGATAGCTGTTCCTAGTTTTGACTTAATTCACCCTGCATTATTTAGTATTTCTAATATTGGAAAGATGGAGAACCTTCTGAGAAGTTACAGGAAAGTATCAGTAAAGTACTTGCTTTCTGGGGAAGCTTCTATAAAAAGATGTATGCTAACTGGGATTAACCTATATTTAAAAGAACAGTAATCAGAAAGGGACATTTCATTAACAACTTTAATTATATCCAAATCCCTATACAGGTCATACCCCATTAACACAAAGGGTTTTTTTTAATTTTCATGTACTTCGCAGCTCTGTAAGTCATTCCAATTAACAAGTGTGGGGAACATGGTTATAAAAATTGGGCCTGTTTCCTGACCTGAAAGCACAGCAACTTGCATTATCCTACCCTCTATCACCTCTCAAGGTTACAGTTTTCATGGAGGATTGTGCAGGGGGCTCCAATTTAAATTCCTGCTCCAGGAGCCTCAGCTGACGTCCAATGCCTCTAGCTCAGAGGGGTAGAAATCCCACAACTCTGTACATAACTGTGCTTTACTCATATAACTGGACCATTTTCTTTAAGAGAATAAACTGTAAAGTTTCAAGTTGCAACAGATGATAAAGAATGTTTCAAGTTGCTACTAAATAACTTTTCATGTTAAACACAGGCTCAGTCTTGCCCAAAAGATTTGGTCACTGCTGGATTAACCTTGAATTGCTTAACACTAGAATTTTGCGCTGCTAAAATCTCTATCTTCCCTGCATGAGAAAACAAGGTAAAAAGGAAAGCATTCCCCCCTTTTTTTTTTTTGAATACTCCTTTTTTTTTTTCTGCCAAAACCCTGAGACTTCAACAGCCTCCTCAAGCAAGCCATAAATCCTGACTAGCACAGACTGGTAAGGTAAAGAGGTACTCTAAGACCTATGCTGCACCTGAGAAAGTGTCTGACCTCATTAGCGCTGCAGAGGTTTCCTGAAGGTAAAGTTCATCCCAGCATGTTTTCTGCCCTGAGGTATAATGACCTAATATGTGTTCTGTGACTAAGTTTCCGGCTTGCACAGATGCTGCCTAAAACAGAGCTTCCGCAATAAGAGATCCACTGCCAGTACTCACCAATCAATAAAAACAATCATAGACCACACATTCTGCTAGTCACAGTCATTCTGGAATTAAACAGAGACCTGATATTTCTCATTTTTGTGTAGTTGTAGCTACAGAATTATCCAGAGATGGTTTCAGCAGTGCTGGAGTGCCAACCATATACCTGCTGTGCATGACACTGTTCAGAAAGATGGGGTTACCTCATTTTCCTGGGTGAAATCAAGAGCATCTTCCCCTGATGCAAGCAGAGTATGAAGAATCCTTTGTTTCACTTGTTCCCATTCAACCAGCATTGATTCTCGGTGATACTCCTCAGCCATAGCAAAAGTCTGTTGGTGAAAAAGAACAGATAAGGAACATACAGAAACACCAAACAGCCCAGCAATAGCAGTTAGATAAACTGATAGGTCAGCCCTCAAGCTAATGATGTGTTACATATTATTCTAAGAGACTTTCTTTTCAGGTACCAGGAGATTCAGAAAGTAGGGGTGTATGTGTGCAATTAAGACAACTCTCACATTTTCCCAGCAGGTAAAACAGGGAGTCTGTGTCTCTTCCATGGTACTGCAATACACACAAAACTTGCGAAGTTAGCACACCTCTCTTAAGAATGCAGTTACGAGATGCGTGTTTATTGCCCATATTTCATTTTCAGGTTTTTACCAGTATGTTCTTCTTTTAAATATGAAAAAATAAAAGTATTAAAGAATTAACCAGTGCCAAAAAATCAGAAAGTCTCTTTCATCAGGAATATAACTCAGGGAAGCATGCAGGAATATCGTATCCAAAGAAAAAACACCCCTTCACTTTTAAAATGGCTGATGGACTATATTGTCTTCAGATCAAATTAGGGAACTCATGGAAGGAAACAGCTTTTCCCTCAATATTCCATATTCTTGCACTAGCATTAGGATACAGACAGTGCTTCACTAGCTTTATTGTTATTAAAAAATCTAAGACAGGAAATAGAGAGTATTTCCACTAATTCTAAATATAGATTAAGCGATATTGGATCTTTCACTTTTTTACCTTCCTGACCTCCTCTGTCTTTCACAGCTTTGTGCTGCTGTGTACCTAACTAAATACCTTAGCTGGCTGACTAAGTTTTTATTTCATTACAGCCCACTGTTAGGATATTGTTTATTAAAGGGCAAAGTATTCCCCTGAATAATTGATAGAGGCAGTAACATTGAATTATAGTATATACATGCAACTACGGCATGAGATTTGGGTTTCTTTTTTATATAAATTCATTTCATACTTTCATGGCAGAATACAGGTCTTATCCTTACCTTCACTATAATCATTTCAACAGGGCTTTAAGTATGCTTCAATAATTACAGTATAATTATATGTAATTAAAATAATTTAATAATACTTAAGTACTATTTCTTATCATTTGAAAGAAACACAGGCACTGCTCCAGACCTGATGGTCCAAAGTGTACATGGAGGGAAACAATTGTAACATAAGGGCTAGGAAGCATTCAATGACATTTCCAAGCAGCAGCTTTAAGAAAAACAACAAGAATCATATTTCCATACTGCATAATTTCTATTTGTTATCATGTCCCAGAACATGACAGATACCAAAAGCATAAATAGATTCAGAAACAGGATCAGACAAACTGAACATCAGAAAACAACTTACAGCTCAGAAAATCTTTGAAACAACTACTTGCTCAGAGGTAAAGACATATGAGATTAACAAGGAAAGGCTGTCTTTTTTACTTACAGACTAAGTACTGGTCCCTTTCATGAGAAGAAAGCTGGACTCGGTAAACCCTGAGCTTAAATGACAACTCTTACTTTCTTATTGTAGCTTTTTCCTTTATACTGCTTCAAAAAACCTATTTTTATTCTTATGCAAGAGACTTCCTCTGGACAATGTGATGCAGTATGGTATTCTGGGTCTCCCTCAGCCACAAGAATTAAACCATGCAGCACTCCTGCTGCAAAGGCCTGAATGCAGTGTGTACTTCAACAACTCCCGTAACCTGGAGAAATAGCTACAATAAACACTCTGAGTGTCACTGCTGTACAGGAAATCAGTGGCACAAGGCACTTCTCAGAGCAAAAAAAAGGAAACAAAGCCCATGTTCTAAGCATTATCGCCTCTAGAAAAGGCAGCAACCATGAGGAGAGGGTTGGAGTGTGCTGTGCCTTACGAACAAAAGCTTCTCTGTTCAGACTCCTGTCTGCACTAAACACTGAAGTATAAATACAACTGACAAGTATTTCAATTTTGGTTTTTTTGGTAGTCTCAGAACATCTTAAATTCCACTAGTTTGTTAAATATCTAATTTATTAATTCCTTACAACCCCCCCTTTTTTTAAAAAAAAAAAGGAAAATGCACTCTTGCTTCCAACTTACCCTCTTCCTCGACTCCTCAATGGCTGACAGCAATGCATTATCTTTTTCATTCTTCAGGAATCCCTGCAGAAAAGGAGAAAGAGAGCTTCAGTCAAACAAAATCAGACTTGCACTAACATCAGGTATATTCTGTAGCACTCAGCTCTGCCAATCCTGAGCACTGCTCAAAGCTCTCTCCAGTCCACTCCTGAGAAGTTTAAAGGTCACTTTACTTCACCAGAGGTACAGTAAGATGCCCATGCAGAGCAATGTGAAAATGAAAATGCATTAATCCTATGGTTTAATATGCATTAAATCCTAGTGAAATATCCTGTTTCTATTTTCTTTTATCTCTGTGTCCCAGCAACTGCTTCCTCTTGCTACCCATTTGAGGGAGCAAGGATGAAAGCTGGCAGGAGCGATAAGCCAAGATAAGATTGTTGGACTTGAGAATGTTAACAAAAAAATAAAATGGGTTTTCACTTTTCAGCTTCAGGCAGAAGTGGAGTTCTTGGGACGCGTGATACGAACTGTGAAAAACAGCCTTAAAAATAGCTAGGGAAGGGTTGATGTAACTAAACAGTTGGAAAGCATACAGGAAATGTTTATTGCACAGCCTCTCTCCATGCATACAGCTGGAATGGGTAAAAAGTTTTACACAAGAATTGTAGTTTTAATTTTCAGTGTATCAGTAAACCTCAAACAGGTCTGGTGTACATGAACAGATGGATTCAGACAAGCTGTTAGCTCCTTATTACAAAGGTTACTTTCATGACCCATACTAGGACACATGCCATACTTTGAATTTTAAACAAATACGGTGCAGCAACACACACAGACAACAGACAGGAAATGTTTATTACATCTTAACTAGAGTATCTTCCTTTTGCACTTCACTATTACATCACCAATTATATCACCAACCACCAAGTTAATTTGTACTCTCAGACTTCAACTTAATCATTATTCAGATCACAAAAATGGAAAAGAGGCCTTCGTCTCCTCTGAAGTCATCAACTAGAACATTATTGACTCCATCAAGTATCTTAAAAGTCTGTGTGCTCAACTTCACAGCTTCAAACTTCAGAGTCTCCAAGAAACCCAGACAGTGGGAATTCAGTGTACCATGCTTCATGCTTTTATGAGGATCCACAACTGCAGCAGCATCCAACTGAACTTACTGGGAATTAGGAGACATTTGTGCCCTTTGTTTCCTGCAAACAAATGCTTCCTGCCTCAGCAACCTGATGATACAGGTCTTGACCGATGCAAGCTAGGTAAAGCTTAGGTTCTCCAAAGAAGCATGGATCCTGTGGCAGGATAGACACCTGCTGTCACAGGCATTTGGACCTTGGGGAAAACATTGACTACAGTCCTGCAGCAGTACTTGGCGCAGCCACAGGTATCATAGATCGACACTTTGCTCTGGGAGCTGAGGAGAGTTTGAAATCAATCCAAATGGAAGAAATCTGTCAGAAAACCACCATATAGGTGTGCTGTCTGCCTTTCTGCTCCACAGCACCAGTACACATGCAAAATAAATGGCGCTGCACCCTTTCTTTCTGACATGTGTAGAACAAGCATTTGGGGTACTAAAGAGTCCACGACTCCACCCTGGGCTGGAAATAGGGACATGACCCTTTCTGCATGCCAGACAGATAACCAACTGCTGTCCTCTGAGGCAGAAACAGCCCTTGAATTATATACAAGAGAGAACAGCCACTTCTACACAGCCTGTTCTTCATCTCATTGTCTGCCACATCCTGCTTTATTTTTAGATGTGCCCACAGAGAAAGTGCAATTACAGTCTGAAAAAAGTAAGTGAAATCCAGGTCCTTGTGTGTGCCTGGGGACCAACTATTACAGCAGCTATCACCAAGGAAAGGGCTGCTGCAGTCACCTGATCTTGGCTCCATCCTGGATGGAGATGTGGCTTTGTAAGGTCTGTCCATGTCTGCATGGCTGGAAGGACTTTGGAAGGTAACAAGTTTGTTATTTCCCTGCTTACAACCTAAACTGGAGAAAAATTATCTGTAATTATAACAATTCTAGAATTTTAAAGCACACACCAACATCTGAGCAGAAGACAGAACCCCATGTCTGACAGCAGGGATAGGATGTCGCAGAGAACACTGAGTTTGCCATATCATAACAACGCTGTTAATTTTACAGGCAAGAAAAGCCCACTGTCTCCAAGACAAAGACCTACAGCTTTCTATAAAGGTGCTAAGCACACTGTGAGCAATGGGCTCCTGAGCCCCCCTGACACATACAGGTCCTACCTTACTGTCTGCAGTCCTCTCCTCTCTCCTTGGAGGGACTTGTGCCCTGTGCTGAGCATGTACCTGCCTAGAAACATACACAGCAATGATAGTAACCAGCAGAGTAATTTAAGATGTGCTTGAAATTCCCTTCAAGTCAGTAAATCCAGCCTGTGTATATTTCATAATGAAACCTCCTTGTTCCCAGAGTGCTCACCAGGTCCGTTTAGGGAGTACATTACACTGAATGTCAATTAGGGGATGATAATTGTGTTTTTCAACCTCAAAACCTACTCCTTTAGCAAATTAAGATCCTTACACATCCCAAATAATATCTGTAATGTCTCACTGAGAAGAGGTACATTTTAAAAAGGTTCCTGTATGCCTTGTGCTAAACATTATGACTATAGCATGACAAGTGTTGCTTCAGTTAATTATAGGCTAATTGTCAAACCTCAGAAGAGGAAGTTTCAATAGCTGATGCTAGGGCTCCTGCTACTGCTCACATGACTGCTGCTGCTTCAATAGGCCAAGAATTCCTGGGGTTGTCACTCTAGGCTTTGATGGCCAAAATTTCACCTTAAGGAAGTGAGGAGTTTCCGGGTGCTGCAACAGCTTTTACTCCCTGGGTTTATTGCATTGCCACCTAGTGGTGAACTATGCTTTGCTTACTGGACATTTAGATTTCACAGACATATATAAATGCACACAAATGTCCATGTGCTGTAAGAAAAAGCTCCCTGGAACAAGGGAGGGCAGAAAGATGGAAGACATGCACTTTATGCTAGAGAATTTTTCTCCTCAAAAATCCGAGGCCACATAACAGCTTTAAGGGTTCAGTATCCTCTAAAGTCTGGGCCTTGAACAGCAGCACTGGTCGTGCTCACTGAGTTACATCTGCCCTGAATCCTTCCGCAGTCCCAGAGGCAAGGTTTGACTTTGCCACAAACGCTGGCAAGCTTTAACAAAGCACGCACAGGGAGTACACAGCGCACAGAGCTGGAGCAGCCCTCTCAGGGGAGATGCTACTGATTGTACAAGGAACAACAAGACACTACTTCATATTCTGTACCCAAAAAGAGAAGCAGGAGGAGAACAGAGATATTGTTAGGAGACAAATGGCTATTTCACACAGCAGATGGCAAAGATAGGAATAGCTAACATGAGCATCACTAAAATCACAGAGGTGAAATTTTCACCTTGCAGCTCTCTCCATGCACAACCCCTGCCACTGTGGGGATCCTAACATAGCCTGGATTTTGCTGGTAAAAGAAAACTTACCTGATTTCCCTGAGGCATGTTTATGCAAAAAGGACACAGAGCCCTCATGATACATCATGCTGTTCTGCTTTAATGAGTGGTATTTCATTTTTCTCTCTGTTACTGTGGGACTCCTACACATTCTTCCTGTGTCGAGTTTGGAGGGGAAGCAGCATAACCCTTTTCCATCACAGGTTCTCCACAACACTCACTGCTAAATGTTTCTACACACAGTTTGTACAGGATCTGATGAGATGGTGTTTGCCAAACAGGGACACAAGTATAGAAATACACCCACAATTCTACCTTCAGGTTCCCATTTCCCAGCTTATTTTTAGGTATCTACTACTTCTCAGTATCTTTCCCCAGCACATTTCAATTCCTCTTGAATCTTTTACCCCTTAGATTCCAATCGGATCTCCCCACATTCTCCCTCTCTTGCAGTCTCACTGTGCCTCTCTCAAGGATGGTGTGGAAGCGTGGCCCCACCAGTGAAGGGGCAGGACACGTGGGAGCTTTGTGCCACTTCCTAGTTCACGCTATGCTCCATGCTCCATTGTCATTTCTAATCTCAGGTAACCACTGCCCAGCACAGACTGATGCAACAGGAACTGGCCTGCTCCAAACTGAACTCCAGCAAGATGTTCCAGTAACTAATTCATTACCAGTATGAAAGGGCATGCATGCACTGATGGTCTCCTTTTGACAGGAGATGGAAAGTCTCTTCCATTTACTGTAGTAAATGAGGTTAGTAAACTCTCTCCTTGCTGATAGAAGTCTTTTAACTACTTAAATTAGCCAGGCCATACTTTTAATACTTGAACTGAGTATTCAAGCTGTCAAAGAGAAGGCAAATGTTGCCAAATAGGATACTGAGGCTTTGGATGTGGAGAGCAATGGTTACTTTTTCATTGGCAGAGAAGGAAAGGAGAAAATGAAGTGAACAATCTGGGGCCTTTTCAAGTCAATTGCTCTTTGATTAAAGATTTCCAAGTGATGGATTTCCAGTAGATCAGTGAATGCTGCAGAGGACCATCAGGGATGATGACTGTATGATTAACAAAAAAATCACTCTTTGGCAATGTTTTGGCAACAATATTCCGTATCAACCACCTGATTTTATGATTTCTACTAGGAAAGTCAAGATTTGCTAAATACAGTCCCCCTGCAAAGGTGCACAAGTCTGAGCTCAGTCCCAGGGTGCTGCACCCCAGCACAGCTCTCCTGGCCATGTTTTCTCAGGAGAAAATGAAGCAAAACCTGGAACCCACTGCCACAGTCACAGACCTTACTATATTTTAATCCATATTATTGCTTATGCTAGCAGAATTATCAAAGCTTGCTAGCTGGCTTTGATCAGATGGGCCCATAAGCACTGATGTGGCCATTCCTGTGGATGGGGACATGCCAGCATAGAACAGGCAGTATTTGTCTCTATCCAGACTCTTCTACATGCATCACACCAGCATCTCTCAGAAGCTTCTACAGGTCTCCTAAGATTTGTTTTGCAGAGAGCATCAGCTTTTGCTAAAACACCACAAGTAAGCAGCTTCACTACATACCTTGTCCAGTGCAATACAGTGTCCTTCAAAGAGCAAGACAGCTGCCCAAAGATCAGCAACCAAACACAATGGGCTAAGGGCATTTGTGAATTTGGCTTTCTCTTTAGAGGACTTCAGATAGCAAAAACTGCTATGGGGCCAAAGCAGACTTAGGACCCAAGTGCAGAGACGCTTACATAGCAAGAGAACCCAAGGAAGGTTGATTTACCAGCCAGCATCACTTCAAAGCTGCATGTGAGACAAGAATTGCATGTACACAGATGCAAAGGTCCAGTGAAAAGGAAGGTCTGATAATGCTTGTCTCACTGTTCAAGAATTTAGCAATACAAGATTTTCCTAGCCTAAGACAGCTGAGCTTGTCAAACTACAATACTGAAGTTCCTTACCACTGCACTTAGAATGGGAAATCATACAATTTTTCCTTAAAAAAATAATTCACTGTTGAATAAACAGGAGAAAAAACAGGAAAAAAACCCAGAAGGGTTTACAGTTTGCTAAGACCCAAGTGCTGGGTCTTGCATGAGAGGCTTTGAAAGCAACAGCCATGTTGAAGCTTCACAGAGAGAAAACCATGTGAACTAATAGATGTAACACAAAACTGTACTAATACAGCCAAACACTGGGCTTAGGGAAGATCTGCTGCTCCACCACCTGCCTTCACAGGGGTCTTAAACTACTTGGCTTGTAGCCAATCATGGAATGGTTTTGGGTTGGAAGGGACCTTAAAGTTTACCCAGTCCCAAGCCCCTGCCATGGGCAGGGACACCTGCCACTAGACCAGGTTGCTCCAAGCCCCGTCCAACCTGGCCTTGAACACTGCCAGGGATGGGGCAGCCACAACTACCAAATACCTTCTGCATGTGGTCTCCTTTTGTGATGGAGGAGCAGCAGCACAGACCTCATCCTGGCAGCAGTGAGGGCAAATGCCCACTGTGCTAGAGCACAACTCCATGCAATGCACACAAACCCCCATGCATGCCCTGTAGAAGGGGCACCACCATTTGCCCACCAGCCACCTTCCATGGGTTATGTGCACAAAGCAACCTTTGCTGGAGACAGGTCCTGGCACAGGAGCAGAGCTTCCCTGCCCCATCAGCATGGCATTGAGGTAAGGCTCGATTTAAGTCAGCCTTTAATCTGTGTCACAGAACAAGCTGTAGGCAAATATTGACTAAATGCTCTCTGTCACAGGATAGTGCCAGCAATACAAAAATCTAGTGCCTCTTTTTTTTTTTTTGTATTATTTTACTGGTTTAGACTGTCTGATCTGTGAAATTCATGCAGTTTTCACAGTAATCCTCAGACCACAAACAAGAGCACTGGATTTTGCCGTGTTGGATAAACATTACTCCTTCAAGCCGTGACAGGAAAAACTCAAACAGCTGAAAGAAGCACTCCTCAGGCAATCACAGATCAGCTCCTAACAGAAGCAGGGGCAGATAGTACATGCTCTTTTGACTCTTCTTGGGACTGTGTGGATATGGCAAGTGAAGATTAGAAATGTGCTTCTTAGACACACAGGCTTTGAGGGAAGAAAGACACATACCTCTTAGTTCCTGTTTCAGACAGGAGACCATCCATTTAGTGTGGAGGGCTAGTATCAAGCCATCAGGTAATAACAACCCATCAGCTAACATCAAAGCATCTTCCAGCATCAAGAGGCATCACCATATGCCACACTCAACCGCAGTCCTCCAAAATGCATTTGCAGCATGCAGCCATCAAGGCGAGTGCAAGGTGTTTGCAGCAAATGTAAGCAATATCTACCATGAAATACACAGGGAGCACGGCTTTTTCACACTGGAAATGTCTAGAAAAATCCCACTGCTCAATTTTTATGCTGGAATATTGTACCAGCAGCCCCAAAACTGAACTGTCTGCTACACAGCACTGCTTAATTGAGTATAGAGATCATTGCTGCTGGCAGGAAACAAGACTCAGCTCATTTTAGTTTATTCTCATTTAACATAGGATGCTCATTGAGTTCAGGCTTCTACTCACTACAAGATCCCAGTATTTCACTTAAAACTGTACTTACAAGTGGCTTCACTGCTGAGATAATGTGGAAATTCATTGCAGTGTTCTTATGCACTATAAGATTTTACCAAAAAAAAAAAAAAACCCAACCCAAAAATCAGAGAAATCTGCAAGATTTAACGAATGCAAGCATAACGATTGAGTGAAATAGGACACTCTGTTCTAAAACCTAGCAAAATATATCAACCATGCAATATATGTAATNCACTATAAGATTTTACCAAAAAAAAAAAAAACCCAACCCAAAAGTCAGAGAAATCTGCAAGATTTAACGAATGCAAGCATAACGATTGAGTGAAATAGGACACTCTGTTCTAAAACCTAGCAAAATATATCAACCATGCAATATATGTAATTTATGTATTACTTATACAGTGTAGCTAATGATTAAAATATTAGTAATTACCCATACTACTTGTTGTGTCTTTCCCTTTCAGAGCAAAACCAAAATAACTTCAATTGCACAGAATAGCTTCTCACTCTCTGGCTCTAAAAATCTTTGCCATATCATGTTGGGCTGCACAGTGCATGGGAATACTCTCAGAAACAGTTTTAGTTGGGTTTGGGTTGAGGGTTTTTTTCAAAGTCACAAACACTTTAATGGCATAAAACCAAGATAATACTTTTTTTAATCTAAAATTTTACAGCAAAGGTGCTCAGAATGATGTTCTCTTCCACATACAATTATCAGCCTCCACTGCACAGATCATTTTTGACAGTGTTTGTTAATGCAACACAAAAATACTGTAAGGAACAGTGCTACCTTCTCTAGTGATCCTCTCCTCCTTCCCAGGCACATACTCATTTTCTTTCTCCCTGCAGTGCAACTGGGAGCTGTTCAACAAGAATCCCAGGTCCTACCAAGCTCCAAAGTGCCAAGGAAACACATGCAATAATAAAATAGAAAGTCTTGAATAAGCCTAATCTCCTCAGAGGTCATGCAAAGAATAGAACAACAACAAAAAAAACGTACCTGAACTAGAGAAAGAAGGTGGATAGGCTCTTGCCAACCAATTACAACAATAAGAAGCATTACTCAAGAGCCACCACAAGGAGCTTGTTCAGCTGCCTAATATTGGTACATTACACCCCAAAGCATCTCAGACTGCATTTCTGTTTGCCTTGATAAAGACACCAAAATGTCATAAAGGCAATTAAATGCAAGGGCACCTCACTTGGAACATAACTGTTGAGTGAGGAAAGCTCTCTGTGCAGATCAGGCCAGCAGGACCTGCAGGAATCTCCATCTCCTTCAGCACAGATGCTTCACCACCAGCAACAGCACCAGCACAGAGCCAACAAACCATACGATCTGAAACCATACAATCTGAAATCTGAGCTCATTTGTCAAGTCTCCAAATACATGGCTATGTTTTACCTGAAGATTTTTATATGCAGGGGGACGCCTTTGCTTAGTGCTATGGCAAGTGGCTACAGTCTCTCTCCCCTGCGCTATAAGCATCCTTGTGTTAACATCCTGTTTAAGAAACACAACCCTACAAAAATCATACAGACATCAAAAGACTCACAGTCAAAACAAAACTCAGGGCTTTATCTCTTCCTTGAAGTTTAGTTTAAATAATTCATGAGGTGATGCCAATACATTTGAGATTGATAATGCAGTCCTGTATTAAAAATATTTATAGCATGCAAACAAAGACAACTCCTGATCATCCACTGCAATAAGGTCTTAAAAAGTGTGATACCAGAGAGGCAGATGTAAGGGAATACTGAGCAAAAACTACATATTTAAATTATTTTAAAGCATTTCTTGTCATAACTAAGCTTGTAATGCAACAGTTCTTGCTGAACACGTCATTGCATCGGGCAGGACAAACCTCAAATCCAGCCATCAAAACTAATTTCACTGATGACGCCATTTTCTCATTTCTTCTGCTGCCATTTTAGCACTGTGGTTCCTTCACATTTTCTCAGAGGTATCTATTTGCGTGTCCTTCCTTCTCTAAGAGGAAACCATGCTCAAGTAATGCAGCCACAAATACAACCTCTACGTGGAATTCCTGCCCATGTCACATCCTTGCATGACAAGGGCAGAGATGAAGCACACCACTGCCATTATGGACCACACCTCAATTCACTGCACTGAAAGCTGGTGAGGAGACTCCCGAGATGGTGCAAGAAACCAGCCACTGGATATCTCTCAGCCCCACACAAAATAATTGACAAAGCTGAGAAATGTGGAGTGTCCAGCTCTGTTATGGAAGAATAGGCTTCTCTCCGGATAGCACAGAAAACACTAGCTAACAAGGGAGTAGTCTGAAAGAAAAAGGCATAAAGGAGGCATAGTGACAAGCTTGCGGTGTCTGTTGCTGGGCTAATTGTACATTAGCATCAACATATAGGCAGCTACAATGACCCACTTCACTTGGTGGCAGAAAATTAATTTCTCAGGATCACATCCAAAAGCCAAACAGCCGTCCCTATCAGCTGAAGTCTTTCCCAGCCTGAAGCAGCACATTTTTGATAGTACACCGGCAAGGACAAATTATTAAACAAACCTTCCAGTCACTAACTCCCAGCCTCCTCTAACCTGCTTCTGCACATTCTAGTGCAAGCCGCCTGTCTCCCCTGCCCTTTACGTGCTTTATCTTTCTGCCTGTCTGGAAGCACATAATCTTGCTGTCCGTGAGAAACAGGTTTGTTCTCAGGCTTTTTTGGGAAGCAGAAAAACATTATTGCTATGTGCACATCTCTTCTTTCACAATTTCAAGTGCATAAAAACTATGAAATACCTTCAAGTTAGTCTGAAACTGTGTGTAAAAAAAAATAGTAATGAAAATACCAGTTTTCCTTACCTCCTCTGCATGCAAGTAGTGAGCCTGGCAGCACTAAACCTCACACTCTCCCTGTTCTCAGGCTGACTCAAGCAGCAGGCTTTCAGCCCCTGTGCCCCCATCCCACAGCTGAAAGCCCATGCACCACCTTCCTGAATGTTCCTTGGGAGCACTAGTTACCTTTCTGCTTTGGCTAAAAGAAAAAACAAAACCAAAAAACCAACAACCAAGCAACAGCCTTCCAGCCTCCAACTCTATTTCAGACACAAAGTGATGCGCGCAGCAGACACTCGCTGCCTCGAAGGGACAATGCCTGCTTCAGAGACATCAAAATCTTGTCAGCTCTGTAAATGTGATAATCACGTTAAACTCAGATGCAAAACCTAAACCCCAGCAGAGGTGGCTTTCCTTAGAGCCACACCTCCACAATGGGATTTCTTCTAAAGTTCTTCTTGCAATCTGAAGTCTCCCAGAAAAATCTACATAGGGAAAGAAAACCTTTCTGAAGTTAGAGCTACTTTCTCTCACTAATTGCGGCTGGCTGGCACTACAAAGAAAGAGAGACGATTAGATGTACTGTACTGTGAAGGATGTAACCTTTTTTTTTTTTTTTAATAAAATTTTGAGAAAATTGTGTAAGAAAATAAGCAAATTTGAAGTTCTGATGTCTTAAATAACATGGGATGATTTAGCAAAATCATCCACCTGAGTCTGAAAAATAAGCCCACATTAGCTAGCCCGTTCTTCCTAAATATTTGGACATAAATAATCGCTACTTTATTCAGGTAGCTTTATTCAGTTATTTAACAGGTATTTTCAGCATGACAGGGTGTCCCTCAGAATAAATATCAATATTTTATTGACAGTGAAAGCAAGCAATTTGGAGTTCATACATGTCTTGACATCTTTAAATCCTCAATTTAAACACGCTGTGGTCTTTAGAAATGGTGTTTCTTTATTACATTCCTGATACATTTCACAAAGTTAATTATTTCAATTACCTATGAATTAATAATTACAGATCATTAAAATAAAAACCAAAAGGCTGGAATATGCCTGTTATAATGATATAATTTGTATTTTTAAATGTTTAACATTATAGAGCTCAGAGAAAGAGGTGTGCACTAAAATTCTCTGCTGCAACAAATGATGTTATAGTAAGTATTTCATCCTTTTTCAGCTCATTTCTCCTATTGTGTAATAAACCCCAGGTTTAAACTTTCCAGACTTGGGGCAGGAGCCCAGTGTTCTGAGGATACACCAGAGACAAAAGGTTTCCATTTTTCTCTCCTGGCTGTACTCCACCCTTGCTAAGGAACTCTCTAGCAGTGCATGCCTTTATTTGTGTGTCGCATAAACAAGACACACCAGCTTTCGGACTTTAATGTACATGAAATGCTAAGTCAGCTGCTGCCAGCAGATATCACACACAAACCCTGCTCAAAGAGACCTACAACTAATTATTAATTACAGTGGCTCAGTCCTCTTTCTGTACATTAATTTATGGAGCTTAGTTGAACCCTGTTTCCCACCCACTTCAGACAAAAGAAAATAATTTACCACACTGTACTAACCGCAGAGGTAACTGAGCCATCTCCCATACAGGGTAAGTAGAGATGCCTTCCTCCATCTTTTTACACATGCAAACCACACATTTCATTGTCTTTTATCTGATTTCTGGCTAAGCTGCTTTTGTGGTGAGACATACACACACCACATGCCCCAACCTTTGCACAGGTAATCTTGTTTAAAAGAGGCAACTTTCTTGTCATGCTATGCCACTGTTCTCCTGCCTCCCCTTCTGTGTGTTTGGCAGTTGACAACAGGAGGAGTGCAGAAGGTAACAGCATATAGGCACCTTAGTATTGGAGAGAAAGCCCTGAAGGAGGGAGGCAAGTTGTTCTCTGCTGCAAGAGCGCAGGCACTGTCCCAGCACAGCACAGTTCATTAACCTGCTTTTCTCTATACAGACAAATAGAATTGAAAGGAAAGGAGAAAAGCAAGCCACCCTACGCTCCTGTCCCCGTACCAAAGGCAGGCAATGCTCCCGGTTTGTATGCAGCCTCTGAGACCCGAGAGCTGACAGTATTAAATCAGCTGCCACCCACCCAGCTTGTCACGGCCACCATATTTATATAAATGTTAATTCCCTGGCTGCTTCCCTTTACTATGATTTTACTGGCTTAACCCCTTTCATAACATATCCTATTCACTTGAAAGAGAGGTGGGGTCTAGGCTGCAAACTCCAGCTGACTAAGCAAATACACTTCACCACCCCATTTAAAGAAACTAACCAAAAAAAGCAAATCTCCAAGTGTCTCCATTTACTTTGGGAACGTAGAAGTATTTTCTATCTTATTTTCATTTTTATCTCCTATTTGAAACCCTTACTTAAAAATAAAATTAGAGGAAGTTTAGTGTGTCTCCTAAATAAATCTTAAGTGCATCTGGAGGAACAGAGGAAATACAGTAGACCCAGATCTTCACACCACAATGAAAACTAAGAGAAAAAATCATGTCATCAAGCAGCATCTTTTATTTTTTTGTTTCAAATACTTCCATAGACATTTCAGAGCCTAGGGAAGAGAACAACAGGAATCAAGGCATTCAGAAAGTTACGCTCCAGTATTTCTGTATAAATGAAAAGCAAAGTCAGCAATGTCAAGAGGGTCTGTAAATAGGCAACCTGACCGAAGCCCGGAGCAGAGCCCAGGCTGCCCCACCCAACGGCTGTTCTAGCCAAGGAAATTAGAAGGTTTAGAAGGTAAAGGCACAGAACGCAAAGGTCGCTTTTCTGGGAGCAAAGGAGCATTTCTCCACATCTACCCACCTGCTCTCTTGAATTACTCACCTACAAATTGAACCGAACTGCAGCAGGAGCACAAAGAAAAAGCGCCAGAGAAGACACCTGAAGGCAAACTCTCTCATATCAAAGCAAGCTCGATAGCTTCATTTTATAGATTTTAAAATACATACATTCCTACCTGTAGATCTCAGTACTGAGGAGTTACAAACCTGTTAATGCTGGCTGCAAATGCCACACTTCAGTTACCTGGGATTTAGGCTTACACAGCTGTATCTTTCTGTATTAACGCTCAAGTTTTCTCATCTTTTAAAAATAGAAGAAATTGTAAATCAAACCTGCAAGTCCTGAAATGGCTGAGACAGTCAAGAGTCCAGCAAGACAATAAGAAAGCAGCTGCTTTCCACAGCTGAACACCACTGCCTGTAAAGCACCTATAAATATATTTATTTTTTTTCAGTGATGCTTTATTCAAATTCTAGGGAAAGCATCAGTCTGAAACAAGTAACTGATGGGAGTAACAGTTTATAGGTTACAGAAGGATATTTTATTGTTAACGGACTGTACCATGTAGGAATTAGGAAGGGGTGAGGCGGCAGGAGGAGAGAGATGCTACTATTTTTTTTCCCCTGAGCCACTGCAATTACTCTGATGTGAATTTTTGATGACTTCCGACATATTGCATGGTTAATAATCGTTTCAGCTGTCATGTTTGGTTAATGTGGAAAATGCATTTGCTGCATTGTGATGCAGCACTCCAGCCACAGATTGGAACACCAGTTGTGAAGCTATTCCCTTAACTGAGCTGCATGAATTTGCACATACCATGAGGCTGAAATAAATGGGAGTTTGATTTTTATACAGCAACAGAAAGCTTCTGCCATTTTAGTCCTGCAGAGCTGTTGAAACAACTTGTGCAGTCAGATAATTTTACTGTATATCAATTGGTGTCAATGTTCTTCAGAGGAGAGCTTTGCTTCTCTATTGTTTTGCTAGGCTTGGTTATTTAGCAGTTAAAAGCCTTAGATACTATTTACATTAAGCATTGCTCCTTTTTATGGCTCTGAACATGTTATTTAATTGTAAGCGTATCTACCTCCATGAAAATCTGCACTACAGAAATGCAGTCCTGTTATTAAAACAGGCTTCACCAAACTATTTCTTCCTCCATATGATACTTACAAAAGTGGTTTCATACATAACCCAGTCCTACACACAATAGTACAAGGGGTGAAAATATGCTGCTTTCTACAAATAAAGAGGATTTTACTTGCAAAGTACACTAAAGTGTACACCTACACTTTAGACAAAACCCAAAAAGTATAAGGTTATGTAAAATACTAACATGTGCCCTTCACTGTCACCAATCGAAAAACAATGCTACCAGCAATGGTGCAATTACAAGAGGGGATGTAAAACAGCAGAGATGAAACCATGCTAAGAAAGTTACATGATGATTAAAGTCAGGCCAGTGTATTCCAGCAGTCAGGTGATGGTGTGTGCCATCATTACAGTGCAGAAAGCCTGAGAAAAATCGAGAAACAGACCACCCCCATCTTAAAGAAGAACATTAGAAGCACTGAAGAAATAAGGAATGCATTTGCTAATATGCAAAACATACAACCATGAAGAAACATTTCACAAAAGGCAAGAGTAACAGTACCAGGCAGTTGCCTCCATGGGTTCCAAGTGCACATTTAACCCATGGTACTGACAGAGTTTCTGTCCCTCTGCGAACTGCTGGTGACAATCCCAAATTCAAAGTGGTTTCTTTTTAAACCCCTGCTGCAATAGTCCTGCATTTCACAATTCCATAATTCTGCTTACTAAATTGCATGGCTTGTATTTGCAAACACATATACACAAAAATATCCAGACTTGGGATGTCTCCATTTAATTTAACCACAGAAAGCTATCAGGAGAGTGCTTTACTGTGCATTAACATTGATGGAGCTGCAGAATCACCACCAATGCCACCAATTCATTATTTCCACTTCTGTTTTAATTAAAACAACACTGCAGGGGTATCAGCCGGACACAAATTATCAGTAAAAATGGTGCAGGATATTTTACACAGAGGAAAAAAATGAGCCACTGAATCAACACTGCACTCCCTGGTTTGGGAGCAACTCTATTAACAGCATTTTCTCTATAGAAGATGCTCTGTGGCTCAGGCTTACCTACCTCAAAGGCATCATTGAGCACCTTGCACAAGTAAGAGCTTCACAGGTGGCAGAGTGGTCTTCCAAATACAGTGTATGTTGGCTTTGAAACTAGCAAACTTGATCCTAAGGATGAACCCTATCTCCTTGTGACCAGACAAACACTACTAAATACCTAAATCTTTGTACCAGGATGTCCTCCTCATGAGTACAGAGGACAGGTTCAAACCCACTCATGTTCTTAGAGGAATGCTGCAGTCAGTTGCACTGCAGGGAAAACCACTGATCACAGCCAGCTACACCTAGTGAAATCCCTTCCTGGCAAGCAAGGATATACATTTGCAGGAATAATTTAACCCCAGCATTCCTCCTGCATTTCTGAGCATCCATGCCTGGCAGTGTCCCTGCAGCCATGCTCACCTTGGTAGCTTGCTGCTCGCCTCACACACCCTCAACCTACCTAGCTCTAGTTTGCATAACTCACTAGTGGTACAGAGCCAGAAGCACAGAAGATACAGGGAGCTTTTGCTTTTATAACCAAACCTTAAAACAGGTTAAGGTACCTGGAGAGAGAGTCAGCTCTTTGGTACAGGCTGTAGCCTTTTCCGCTATTTCAGGAACATAATGATCCATTTGCAGCCACTAGCCACAACTTTAAAAATGCTGCTTTTATCAACAGACATTCTCTATTATTTTCTGGCCATACAGTGTTACTGCAGAAACTACTCCCAACTGCAGAACTACGCATTATAGATCAGTTATATATATATATATATTATCTTGCGTATTGCATTGCCAGCTCAGGATGTCACAAGGAAAGCTTTCCCAGTGTGGTTCAGCACAGAACTGTCTCCCTTATCTGTGCATTTCTTAAAGCAACAGCTTTGAGGGCTATGAACAGAAACTACGCATCCCAAATGGCTGTTAGTGTAAACAACTCTGAGTGGTAACCCAGCTAAGATGTCGGAACTGCTATCTGTTTCACTGGCAATCAATTTAGTGGAGTGTTCAGTCAGCTCACAAATCAATCACTTCTGCACTCAAATGTGACTGTGGGAGGAAAAGGGAAAAAAACTACCATTCAGGGCTGCTGCAGCACAGCTAGGGAAAACTGTGAAAGTTCTTCTTCCGAAAGTAGAAAGCACCATATTCCTCAGAAAATGATGATGCAAAAGATCATGCAGAAGACACTGGAGTATAACATTCTCCTCTGTGTCAGGACTGCTACCTCCCTGGGTGTCCACAGTGACCCCCTTCCCTCTTGGGTAGGGGTGCACATCTGGAGTGCAGGAGATTCCTTCACTGTAACTATAAAAATCAGAGAGGCTGTCATCCGTCCTTACTTTAAATTCAACAAAAACACAGAGAACATGTTGATCTACAATCATTGTAATCTCCTCTCTTTCTTTCCCAGTCTTACATTGGGCAGGGGTAAAGGGAAAAACACAACAGCCCCCTGGATCTCCTCCTGTATTAGCTCCTTTCTTAGCAGCTGCAACAACTGTTATCATCATTAAGCATTAGCCAGCAAAATCAAGACACATTGTTGGCAGCAAGTTAAAACAGTGATAGGTACCACCTTCACAAACCCCTTTTCTTCTCTGCTTAATTCAGCACTGTAGCAGCAGCAAATACTGCACTGTCATACTGGGTCTGGAGAGTGCCTTAAAGCATTAGCTCCCTTCCTCTGCAAGGCAGGCAGAGTGATGATCCAGCATTTGTGACACACCAGGGCTCTTCAGAAGGAGGGCTGTCAGACCCAGCACACTGCTCTGGTTTCAGCTCTGCACATTCATCCTCTCCCTTCTGAGGGATGCTGAAAGGGAACCTGAGGGTTCATTAGCCCAATTCAAACAGGTTGAAGTGGAGAGGAAGAAAATTCAGGCTAATGCTTTCAGTGGTACAGTTACATTCACATGTAAACAGTGCAGAGCAAAGAATCAGACAGGCTGAGTGTGTTACTATGCAACTGGCCTATCTGACAGGGAATTTGAGGTTTGTGGCACAGAGCTAACATTCATAGACTAAGCAAACATAAATTGTCCAGAGTCAAAGCAGAAAATAACCCACACCTAGAACTGGCAAGTGACCAGCTCCAGTCACATCATCACTGGAAGCCATGCTCTTGCATGGGTAAAAACCACCAGCTCACTCAGACTGGGAAGGACTTGATGGCTTATTATTACAGAGCTCAAAGGAGACCCAAGCTTCTACATGGTTTTTGTGGCTGGCTCTGCACTGAACAATAGGCAGGATGCAATGGCTGTACAGAAACACCCATGACAGCACTGCTTTTTGTGACCAGGTGGATGGAGGAACACAAATGCTGTAAAATAAGACACATGCAGATCCCAAGCAGGAGAGGGGATTAGCACCAACACTGGCAGTGCTGTTTCTGCCATCCACACCCCACACCCCAATTAACGGTATCATTTGTCAGGATGAATGGGTAACTTGCACTCCATTTGACAGTGTCACTGAACTACCTCATGTCCATATTTATCCAAGAAGGGAGAGCAGAAACCAGCTTTAATTAGAGCCTTATTAACAAAGAACTGAGGGTATTACCCATGCTTTCACCATCAAGTGATAATTGAGACGTAATGGTTTAAACAAAGCCCAACAAGTGTCCATTTACCCACAGCCATTGTTAAATATCTACTAGACTATTTTCAAAACTATAATGTACCATGAATATGCAAACCATTTCCATCTTTAGCATTAAAAAGAATAACCACTTTTTAAAAAAGAAACAAAAAAAAACCAAAAACCAACCCCCCCCCAAAAAAACTCAACTGGAAGCCAAACAGCTACTTTACAGCAGTCTTTGAGGAGTGTTTTAAACATGTCAATGCTAATTTAAAAGGAGATGGGGGGTAAAGAAGTGACGGCTCTGCTTTTGGGCAATTAAACTCTGCTTGGAAAACCCTCTTTTGCACAGCATTAGTGTGTGCTGTAAGTCTGTAATTATGCAGAGAACATGTTAATTTTTAATTCAGAATGCTAACCCCTTTTTTAATATACAAACCCTGAATGTCAATGCCTCTCACAGATGACTGCAATCACCGACAGCACCAAATTCAACTCTCAGTGGGGAAAGCAGCTCTCCCTGGGAGGTTAGAGGCACTATGCATTGGAAAGCAAGTCAGCTCCATAGGAAAATAGCTCTTTTACAAAGCTGTCACCCACATATCATGGCAGGCAAAATCCTTTCAACCCCACAGCCTATTAAACTAGAACCGGATGGTCACTGATATTCACAACTTCATCCCAGCATTTGTCTGTCTAGCTGAATTTTCTTAATACAACTTCACAAGAAGCTGAATTCCCATGTCCCTCACATTCCCAAACAAAGGGAAGCACAGGATGAGGAAGTTAACCTAACACTGCCTAGAGGCCCACACCAAGTGAATGGCTGTCAAATGCTAAGCCCATCTTTCATCCCATCTGACTTCTACTGATGTCTGTAGTCCACAGAGGGACCTGACTTAAGATAATGCTTTAACACAGTCCAGCAATGAATTATTAACTCAATCAGAAGCCACAACGCATCCGCTCGTAGCAATCATGATCCTTCTATGATGATTAATCAGACTGCAATTACCAAGGCTCCTGCTTCTCACAAAATGTCTCTGAATATTCCAACACACAAAGCTCAAAAGGCACCACGCAGCCATGCACGCTCACACATATCAAAGCTCAAGCAATCCTGTGCTTGAACTGTCCCTAAAACAGTTCAGGGGTGTACTATCAATGACGAATGGTCTAAGAAACCTCAGCCTCCCACCCCTCCCCCAGTACAAGAATTATACACAGACCTGCATTGCTGGAAGAATGACATATGCAGAATCAAGCCCATATTTCTATAGCAATTCAATCCATACAGACACAGAAACCCACCAGCAGTTTCAGAACCCTCCTTTCCCACATTACACATTGTAGCAGAACACGTTCCCAGCCAGGAGCCCAACTGGGCTATGGCTCCCCAACTTCCTCACCAACAGTGGACAGAAGAAGAGAGATGCATTCAGTTCTTACTATCACAAGTGATGCGCAAAAGGGTATCACCAGCCTTTCTCTCAAAGGCAGGCAGACAGAGCTACCCTGCAAGACGTATGAAATCTGGGGACCTCCAATTGCATCCCAACACACAGGAAAGGGAGAACAACTTGCTTTGCTCTCTGACAAAGGAATCGAGTCAGCTCCTCATATTAAACCAAAAGGTACCAAACAACAAGCACTAGTGATAGACCTAAGATGACCTGCTGAATCCTAAGATGCACAGGGATGTTTGCTTGGGATGGGATACCATGCATTTCCACAATTGGCAATAAAGATGCAGGGCGAGGATAGCATTTTAGGTTTTCCTTAGCAAAGAAGCATTTCCTTTAATTAAAGCTGCCACCTCTGAAGAAAGTAGTACTAGAAATACTGACCTGCATGGGAAATGAACACCTACAAGCATGATGCTTCAAATCAACCACAGCAGCACGTGTCAAGCCATCCTTGTATTTTTCACAGTTCAAGTACAACTGAAATCAGTACTGGCAGCTCAGTGGGCTTAATTAGAAGTCAGGCCTACTCTATTCAGGTCTTTATGCTGTGCTCATTACATTAATATCCAAGTGCCTTCCAGTCCTGCATTAAGTGACATGACTAACATCTGTCACATGTTGTTTGTTCTCCTCTCCCTTTCCTGAAGGAATGGAAACACAGTGCTCTAGCAGATCATGGAACAGCCAACAACTGGGAAGGGAGAGTACTCCAGCCCTGGTTCAGCCTCCTCACACAAAGCACATGCTGGCCATGCCTACCTGGTTAATGGTTTAATATCATCAGCAGCACCACTGTAATGATCGGGAAGCTGTACATATTAAAAAGATATGTCAGCACCAAGTCTCCTCCCTGTAACATTTCTGTGCAAGACTGACAAAATCGGAAGAAAACCAAAAATCTGTCCTTTGCAGACCAAGTCACCTGGCATTTTATCACTTAGTTTCTCTGCCTGAGTCTCCCTGCCTTGTCATCTTACATTAGCCAATACTGAGGATATAACTTCCAGCAGAGGAATACTGAGCATATAACTTCCAGCAGAGGAAATAAAAGCATCTATCTCTTGAGTTTGACTAAAAAGGAAGATGAAGGCATGAACAGCTTATCCTGCCCTTAAATCACTTCTAAAACACATCACATCTTAAAGGTACAGAGCTTTCACCTGGAATGTCAAAACTAGAAGACTGAAGTCAGTGATTTTATTTATTTTGTGCTCACATGCCTTTCACCTCTCCCAATGATCCTCCATTTGTACATATCTAATCTTTTTATATTGAGAAGTACTTACATCACCTTGATTCTGAGTTACCTATCACCCAGTCATTCTTCACAAATACAGTAGCAAGTATTTGAGATAGCTAAGAAATGGGAAGAGCTAGTAGCAAAAGACCTGGGAGGGATAAAACCTTAGAGCTCAATCAAGACCATGAAGGAGTGACAGTGCTACATGTCTGAAGGTCAGCTAACTGCGATTAGGCAGACACTTCTAATAGAAACTAATGTCCAGAGAAAGGTCAAACTCCAGAACATAAACTTGGTAGAGATTTGGAAACAATGGGCTGCAGGGGAGGAGACTCTCACCATCATTTTTTTCCCTATTTGTCTGTCCAAACCTTCCAAAGCTGAAGATATCAGAAGCTCACTGAAAACTGAGTTACAGACTGTTAAGATTAGAAGGAAGGACTTATCGAAGCTGAGCAAGGAGCACAGGCATTGCTTTCATTTAATGCAAATGCCATGCAAAACAGGGATTAGTCTTTTCCAAAAAAGCACCACCTTTTCAAGTGTATACGTAAAGAGATTCTCAGGAAGAGACAGGAGCTGACCCAGAAAACCATTAAAAGGATAAAGGAACTCTCAAATAGAGGTTACTAGTTCAAACATGAACTGTATCCGTAGTGGTCAAGACTAAAACATCTAAAGCCTGATCAGTGGTTTAAACAAAACTATGCTATTAATCTTCCTTCATCTTCTGCTACACAAGCGGCCATTTTGCAGGTTCCCTGCAGAAAGTGACATGAACTTTCCATTGCAGCCCTGCAGGAACAGACAGTGCTGCTAAGTACCCATCCCCACAGTCACTGCAGAAGCAGGAAGGCTGCACTTCTCCACTTGCTCAAAATGGTTAAGTTCGTTCTTCCAGTGATGACTGTCTACTGGTGTTCTCACCAGCTTGCTGCTGGATACGTATTATCAGCTACTGCCCTTGGAGATCCACTTAGCAGCTATAAACAAGCATAAAGATCACACTGCAGGTTTTGAGGGCATTATTTTGTCTGTGAATTTTTCTGTAAAATTATTTTTCTGATTCATTAATGTCATGTAACTTCCATGTTGTGGAAAAATACACCCATCAAATATTATTTATCCTCACCCTCAATACTGATCAAAAGAGGCTCCAATTATCACTAGACCCCTTGCAGGCTCAGATACCTGCATTATGAGATGCCTTACTGCAGAAGATCCTTCCATGAGACGTCCAAAGAGGACACACAGGATTCCAAGGCATAGATGGCACTAATGAAAAGCAACAATGTTTATTTAGCACTCAGCTACCTCAACTTTAGTCATCAAGCAAAATCTAGGCACCTCCCATTCTTCTTTCCAGGGGAATTGCAGCTCTACCACTGCACCATGTAATAGCGAGCATACAGTGAAACATCTACCTTCTCACTAGTACTGGGCACAATAACACATGCCACAGATGAGAGAGAGTTTCAGTCAAACTATTCTCCCTCTACTATATGCATTAAGCAAACACTTTCTCATGGATCAGCAGCTTCAGTAGCATGGTGACAAAACCAATGCATGTTTTTGTATAAAAATATTAGCTGCTAATCAATTATGATGTATCATATTATTCATGCCCTAGTTCAATAACTAGGGTCTTGCAAGTAACATTAAGTCTCGTGTATATTTATTGGAAGTAAGGACATGCTGATAGCAAAATAAAGAATATTTGACTTCCTTTTTAAAGGAAACTTTATTAGTATTTGCTCCAAAGATCTTCCAGCTGCTGAAATTTAATACTACCCAAAATACATTTTCCTTGGTGTCCTTCATTATTAGCAAGGGCCTTTCTTGCAAGTCCATGTATTCTTTCAACAGATTCTCTTTGCTATCCAATTTGACAGCCTTAGGTGTTAAGTGCTTGAGGAATGCAATCAAATCCTGCCCCTTCCAGGCCTCAAGGGACAGCTATTAATTCACCCTCCTGTAGAGAGCAAGTTTATCATCTTTTGCAATTGCTAGTATCTAAAAAAAAACCAGGGCAACTTAAATTGGCATTACAATTATTTAAAGTCTATAAACAGTTGTTGCCATGGTGCTTTAAATTGCTATACCGTAACATCCATTTCTGCCTTTTAAAACTAAACTCTGATAAACAGGGACCATCCCATGCAAGAGTCCATGGGAAGTGAATATGAAAGGGTATTTTACTCCACACAAATATGAGCCAAAAATCCAAAGTAGATTCTTTAGTTCTTTTTCTCATTACGAAAGAGGGGAGACTCATTTCCAAACTGCTTCATCAACTATCACCCAAACTCAAAATACTCAAAAGTCACCATAAAATTCCACACATTGATCAGAACAACTGAATGTATATGAACTGCAGATGGGACAAAAAAAATCTGAATGTTTTTCTTCAGCACTTTTTATGTCTTGGAAAGAAGCTGAACAATGACAACATCTGCCTTCACACACAGCCATCAGGTTTTGCAGACCACTGAAACAGGGGAATGAAGTATGTCAGATGAATGGGAAGAGAAACACAAGGCCCAAAACATTCCACAGCAGAAGAAAAAGTTTTAACACAAATACCAACTTCGACTTCATTTGGGTAATTATTATTACTTACACTGATATTTGCTTCAGAGATAGAGCAACTGCTACTACTTCCCAGTGAGAGTAAACTTTGGTTTTTTGGCAAAAGTATCACACGAATTTATTTTAAAAAGGTAGACTCCAACAAGCAATAAACTTACCTTATAAAAAACCTTATTATTTAATGGAAAGCTTAAATTACAGGAAAGGGACAGCAGCAAGTCTTGGCCAGAAGTCAAGAGTGGAAAAGACTAAATAATACTAGGGACAGTCGCCAGAGGGCAAACTCTTGCCTCCTCACCTTTTCTCAGCTGTCTTCTCTCACATTTAGTAGAGCAGAATGCTGTTTCAGCCTCCCTTTATTTCCAGTACTTGTTTCGAGGTATAATTAACTGTTTTGGCTTTTTGTAATTGTTGTTTCTCATGGATAGTTGTAACAAAAAGCAACAATACCTGTTAGAACCAGGTAGCCCAAAATGCCATTTTCCACCCCAAAACTGTGTTCATGTCACGATCCGAAATCAAAGAAATGCATAAAGCAAAGCAAGCTGAATCCTTTTTGTTTTGTGAAGGCTTGTGTTTCTGTAAAAGGGAGACAGAAGAGGACAGATAGCTGGCAGATACAAAGTATTAGATGTACCTGAAGGAGCACTGGGTACCTGTGCCAAAGCTGTTAGTGGAAGGGCTTAGCACTTGTTTCCAGGCCTGTCTACTTACCAATACAGAAAAGCACCACTGTAATCAGGACAGCTGCTTTGTACCAATACTGTTTCTGTACAAGAGCATAAAACCTTCCACCTTCCATTCCTGTCTGTTCAAAACCTGATGTAGTCTTTTCTACAAGCCAAAAAGCTGCACAGTTAGTAGCGCAACCCTGAGACTTGAGCAGAAGGAGCCAAGTGGAACATGTACCACTAAACAACATAGGAAGCTCTCCTGGGAGCTGAGCACAGGTTTTTGATGGTGCTGCAGGGACAAGAAAGCAAGCCCCACCTCACCTCTGAGAAGATTTACAAGATGACAATAGACATGTTTCTATGGGTGGTGCTACTAACACTACACTCCTGAAGCTATTATTCCTCTAGGAAAAGAGTGACTAGTTTTAAACTCATAAACTTAAGAGTCAGGAATACTGTTGTGAATCCCTGAAGGCCTGTCAGAAGCTCAGCAAATACTAAGGATCTCAAAGAAAAAGGTGGAAAATTTTAAGAGGCACAAACCTCAAAACATGAGGATTCCTGCCTGCCTCCCTGTCATCTTTCAGCATCTTCTGCTTCAGAGGGTCATTTCAGTATTTAAAGGTTAACAAATACAAAAGAAGGAAACTCAAGACTTGCCTATTATTTTTTATTTTTTTAAATCCAAACGACATTAATACTTTTGGATAGTTAAAATAAGTTATAAAATGCAGGATTTCAACATTCTGGCACCCAGCCAATATTTTAATGGACATTCAAACACTAACTAGGGAAATGGTTGTGCATTAAGCCTATCAATAAGTCAACAATCAATACTTCAGCATTACAGTAAAAATACAATGCACCCTTTATAACTGCCTCTGGCCTCATCCTTCTTCATCAAGCTCAGCTACAAATAAAAAACAAATAGTGTCTTGAAGCAAGAAACAAAGTACATATTATTTTACAACCACAAAACAATTATCTTAAATTCTAAACCTAACTGGTTGTCTGAACCGTACAAAATGTTTTTTTCAACTGTGTACTGACAGGACAGAAAAGTCAGGAATTAAAAGGATGGAAGTTCAGACACAGAATTAATCAAGCAGGTTAACAGATAAGAGCAGCAAAACAAAAAAACCTCAAACAACTAAGCCCCAAGCAACTGCAGATTAGGAGCCTGGTTCATTTATCTCCAAAAAGCATCTCAGTTTAAAGAAAACAAAAAAGAATCCCATTAAGCATACTAACATTTGGGGTTTAATCCAATTCATAGATTTTTAACTGCCTGCACAGCATCAGTTCTGAATGTCCCCTCCCACTACATTCTATCAGTTTGACCAAATGAAGCCAACGGCAAGCTCTTCAGTGTACCCAACTTCTACACCCTCAGGAAAGCATGAGTATCAGGCAGTATCACTCTGCAGTAGAGCAAACGTTTTGGATTTAGTTAACTCTGGCTTCCCATTCTGAGCAATGGACATAACACTGAGCCAGTGCTATGCTTCTGAACAGCCAGTTTATGGACACTTGGAGCAGCTGCCTACATCTGCAGCAAAGGTCAGGGTAAGCCTGTATTTCAGGAAGAAATGGGTGGCAGCCACTGATCCATCCTGTGAAACCCGAACTTAAAAGAAGGAGAACAAAACCAATTTAATTGATCATTTTTATGTCCACAGCCTAGTCAGCTCAGTACTGAAATGGAATGTCATCATGAACCAGATAAGCCAGCATAACAACTTGGGTAAATAATCCAACCAAATTCTCCATTTCCTTCTCCAAGTCTGCAAATACACAGAGGAAACATAGAATGATTGTTTAAAAAATCCCTCCACAGATCCCTTATGTTTATTTGCTAAACCTATCTTGCACCCCTAGGGCTTCAGCTATAAACAAGCACAGAGCAGAGCGGGGAATCTAGAAACACACTTTGCTGATCTCCTGAAGTGGGAACATCTGCACCTTCAGATGCAGACTGAGCTCTGCAAAAGGATCCAACTCGGCAAGTCTAGCAACCAAGGACCAGAAACATGCAAATCTGTTCCTCAGCAGCAATAGGCTAGGCCAGACCCCTCCCCATTAGATTTTGTTACTTCATCTCACTTTCTCTACATCAGGCACATCCCAAATAATCTATCTCAAGTGAGAAGTGTCACACTACAAAACACTGCTGCATAAAATGATTATATTGGGTACCAGACAGTAGTTGTATTGAGGTTTTAGCTTATGGTTCTATAATCAACTGCCAGCTTAAGTGTTTCTGCATGGCCACAACTCCAGCACATGGTAGTAACTAGCAGCAGTCATAGCACAGTTTCGGTGCAGAGAAGTTGAAGATCTCCAGCTCAGAATAGTGAGAGCCACTGTACATGTCTTCACATGAACAGGGTGGTTTCAGCAGAGCGGCTATTTCTTGTTTTAGATAGGGACAGTCAGTGTAGCACAGGGGCAGTCAAGGGCTCTGCTTCTGAATACTGCCAAATGACAAAGCTACCAATGGGGAGAAACAACATTGTTTCTTACAAGGTCTGGTATCTGAAGGAGGGAAGGTGGAGGCCAGTTAAATGCTGCTGTATACTGATCAGAGCTGTGAACAACAGAGGTCTAAGAAAACACTAAAAAGAAAAAAAAACAGGAGAACTGGTTACCCTGGATTTGGAGAAGGCTGAGGTTCTGAATGACTTCTTTGCCTCAGTCTTCAATGGCACACCTTCTGACCACACCATCCAAGTCTTGGAAGGCAGATGCAGGGACTGAAAGAATGAAGACCTTGGGTCCACTGTAGGAGAGGATCTGGTTCGAGACAATCTTAAGAACCTGAACATGCACAAGTCCATGAAACCTGATGAAATCCATCCGCGGGTCCTGAAGGAGCTGGCGAATGAAGTTGCTAAGCCACTGGCCATCATATTTGAGAGATCATGGCAGTCAAGTGAAGTTCCCAAAGACTGGAAAAGGGGAAATATAACCCCCATTATCAAGAAGGGGAAAATGGATGACCCAGGGAATTACAGACCAGTCAGTCTCACCTCTGTGCCTGGCAACATCTTGGAGCAGATTCTCCTGGCAGGCATGCTGAGGCACATGAAAAACAATGAGGTGCTTGGTGACAGCCAGCATGGCTTCACTAGGGGGAAATCCTGCCTGACCAATTTGGTGGCCTTCTATGATAGAGCAATAGAACTGATGGACAGGGCAGAGCAGTTGATGGCATCTACCTGGACTTGTGCAAAGCGTTCAACACTGTCCCACACAACATCTTTGTCTCTAAANCCAATTTGGTTCTATGATAGAGCAATAGAACTGATGGACAGGGCAGAGCAGTTGATGGCATCTACCTGGACTTGTGCAAAGCGTTCAACACTGTCCCACACAACATCTTTGTCTCTAAATT
>NDXB01009478.1:7905-70059 GCA_002631895.1 Agapornis roseicollis
AAAAAAAAAAAAAAAATCCTTTAATTCTTTTTTTTTTTTTTTTTTTTTTTTGGGGGGGGGGGGACGGGACGGGATGGGAATGGGCATATTTAAAACCACAGATATTTATCAAAGTGGGGAATTTTTAAGCATGTCAGAACAAAACCAGAAATCAACGACTCTGTCCAGATCTCTTCAGGATTCTTTCTCTTGTTTTTCATTCTTTTTAAAACTTTGGAGAATGAGGTGTTAACTCACTTGTCCTTTAATCCAGTGCAGTTCTTGCCATGGAAAAATGGGCTCTGACACTATGTAGGTGTGAGTTTAACCACTGGTTTGTGAGTTTCTAGTCCTTTTGAACTCATTTTGGTAAAGACAAAGAAATGTTTGATCAGCTTTTTGGCCTGATGTTTTACTGCAGGGTCAAGGATGGATACCCTTACAGTAATAATTAATCCACTTTTCTTAGTGGAGAATCACAGTGTCACGGGAGGGGACTTTTCCTATGTAAGTTACTGAGTGTTGTCCTAGCCACTAAGCATAAGCATTAATAAAATCTTACAGTTTTACTTTACCTCCATCAACAAAGTTAACATTCATACCAGATTGAAATGAAAGTAAGTTTTGACTATAATAAAGTCCATCAACAGTAATTTAGTTACCTGTTTGTACTAAGAAGACTTACTGGTCTCCCTAAGCAAGTAAAAGGCATTTCTATAGTCAAGGTTTTATAATGTGCTTAATGTATGTTTTATATGATACCAATAATACATGAGTGACATAGCATTATTGTTTGATGGCTTTAGCTGGATTTGGTCTGTTCCTACCTGTTGAATCATTCACTGTCAGGTTTAGAGGTTTCCGTGGGAGAGGTGGTGTGATGAGGAAAAGGTGAAGCACATTGTTAGGGCAGCTCTGG
Organism: Agapornis roseicollis; assembly: GCA_002631895.1. Lineage (NCBI taxonomy): Eukaryota > Metazoa > Chordata > Aves > Psittaciformes > Psittacidae > Agapornis > Agapornis roseicollis. The sequence continues at coordinate 8,804 of NDXB01009478.1, forward strand.
CCATTGCTGCTTATAAACACTGAGTGTTGTCAGACTGCTTCCAGTTCTCCCAGCTAGTTGTTTTTCAGAAGCATTTCCTCTAAATCTTTGTTTGCTTACAGCTGAAATGAGTGGGAGTTGTTCAGATTTATTTAGGACACTGTACAACCCTTGACGATATTTTCAAGAACATGTTTGTCTAGCTGGGCAGCACTTATGCCATCTACCCTCACTGGAACATGCAGTGCAGTCTTGGGGAAAGCACTCCTGTCTTGAACAGCAGGTACATTGTGAGGCATGGGGTGGGTGGGAATTTGGAATTTAAAGAGTTGCCTACAGAGGTAGTGCCAGAGAGAAGACGTGCTGCAGAGCACTGTGTTCTGCAGTTCTCTCTTCCTTGTCCATGTGCAGTTCATTATATTAAATTCAAACCAGAGAATTTAAGCTCCAGATCTATTCTAGTTTGATTATTTCCTTCCCCACTTGGAAATGGTTTCTGTAGATCCAGACTAATCCTTCACAGCTGAATGACAGGGCTGTGGCACCGCTCTGAGAGTAGCAGTGCCTGTGCTTGGTGCAGCTCAGGTCAGGAGTGCATTTTGCACAGAAGTGCTTTTAGTGCAGAATCGGTTCAGAGGAAAGTCTGGTTATGCCACTGCCTCCCGTGTCTTTCACAAAAATCAGTCTCGTTGTCTAAATTTGACCTAATTAGCTTCCCAAGTGTGATGTGTACACAGTTTGCCATGTCTGAAGCTAACTGTGCTGTACCTCTGATAAATTAGAGCAGTGTTGACCTCTAGATCAGACTTTGCTGGGAAGTTTATGATTGGTTTGGATGAGCTGAAGGTTTGGCCTTTTAATCTGACCTGTCGTTAGCTGTCAGGATGTGCCAAGCTCAAAAGCTATCATTGCTGTTATGTATCAGGAAAATGAAGTATGGTATTGCCTGTTTAATAGGTCATAAAAATGAAAATGTGAATGGTACCTGTTGCTGGTTGCTGTGTTCTCTTGGGACTAGTTGTTTCTTGTTCCAGTACTGTTACTGAGAAGAAGGCGTGGGGGGGGCATTTTCAGTGTTACATTCAGTTTAGATCTTGCAGTTCCATTACACTCAGTGCAGAAGGAAAAAAGGGGCTCCAAAACAGAAGGTGGTGTTTGTTTTATCCTTGACACAAGAGATTCCTGTGGTTTGTGGGTAGGGTGGGCTCTGGCAAGTGACTGTCAGTGATGCAGTGTGACCCCAGTACAGGGAGAAAATGGTGGTCAGCAAAGCACTTCAGCATCTTTTTAATGGCCATGGACTTCATGGGTATGTCTGAATGCTTTACTCAGTGAAGACTGGGTTGAGCATATGCCTAAGTGCTTTACTCCTTTGGTGCTTATCTTTTCTCTGGTAAAAACATGAGACTTCAGAAGCATAAAATTCCTATGCTTAGCTTTAGATGTCAAATAAAGGAAGACTTTGTTTAATCTGTTCATTAAGTTTGGCTCTAGGAAGGCTTCAAGTGGTTGTATGAGGTACCAATTTTGGAGCAATCCTATTATGAAGACTACGGAGTGATCATAGTAGAACAGGGATGGTCAGAAGCCCAGAGACATGGCCAGCTAGGAAAGGTTCAGAGCTGATTCAGGTTATAGGTAGCTTGGGGGAGAGCAGATAAGTGTTGAAATATGTCAGATGTCCCTGCAGAGGTGAAAGGAATAAAGTGGTCTTCGTGTCTGCTGTGGATATTACAAGAGGTAGTGGACTTAAATTGAAGTCAGAGCCATTCATTCAATTTGCTAAAAATGCATTAGCTAAATATCTGGCAGGAGCAGCTTAGGTACAGAGGGTGGATCCTGGCTTTGGGTAGTAGGTGTGTTTTGATGGTCCCAAGCAGCCTGATAGTATGTAATTTTATGATTATAGGCCAGCTAAAGCTGTTACTTTCATCATTGAAAACAAATCCCTTAGCTTTTTTTGCTAACTATGCTTCATATGGTGTATGAACACCATCATGAATACAAGTCCCTGACTTATATCAATCACCACAAGCTGGGTGGACAGTGAAATTGTAGCAGAGTAGCTGAAATGCCTGGGAATGCCGATTTAGGATCTAAGAAATCCTCTGAGAGATTGTGTCAAATGTGAAATCTGGGAGACTGGTGTTTAGGAGGGAATTAATTAACAAACCTGGTTTGTTCCTTATAAAGCAACCACTGTGTGTTGATCCTGTTGAATATACCTACCTGTAAGTGGTGACATAGAGGATAAGAGAAGGGGAGAAGTGGGTCTAGATAATCTCTTTACATGAATTAATTCAATCTGGTTGTTGTAACTACAAGGAAATCTCTTAAGAGACTTGGCCAGCCAGTATAAACCTTATTTCTGTAATTTTCTCAATTACCTTTCCTTTATCTTTTCTTACGATAGGGGAGAGAAAACAAAATACCTTTTTGTGACTTTGCAGTACATTCTTAGAAAAGGTTGACCTTCAAACGAGGATTTTCTGCTTTAAGATTTATTTCATGCTAGCTCTGAGCACATTTGGTTGGTCTGTGCAGTTTGCTGCAGTCAGGAACATGGTATTAAATTCTGATGCAGTATTTCAGCTGGAAGGAGAAAATCCTGATTTTAGAGGGGGAAGGAGGAGGGGTTTGGATTAAGACCCTGCTGCTGAAATTATTTAAGCTGTCAATGTTATTAAATTTAAGTTAATCATGAAGTGGTATCTCAGCAGCTCACTGGTTGCAGATTTGACAGCAGAGTGACCTCTGAGTGAATCCCACACCTACAGAAATTCAGAATCAGTCCCCTCTTCAACTTTTCGGTCAGAAATTTTTGGAAGACAATTGTACAAAGCACAGGATGAGTCATAGGAGCCCTGGGCTCTTGAGGTGGAGGATGAGCTGGGACAGACGTAAGAAAAGGGAAGGAGAGGCTTATTGTTTTGCTTGCTTATTTGAAAAGCTATTATGCTTCTGTGCCCCTCTTTTGATATCTGTAGGATAAGGTTAATTCTTGACTCTCATTATATCATACCGGTTAGTTAAGTTAACATATTTAAGGCATATAAATGCCTTATTTCCTGGGCTTATGGAAATAGGTCATGTTTTACTTTCACATCAAAGGAATGCTTATTTCCCCTTGCCATTCAGTAAGTGCATGTTTGAATTGGAGCAACAGCAGTGCTTGGTTGGCTAGAGCTTCCGGACATTAGCTGGGATTGTCAATTCATTGCTGGAGTAGAAACCAGAGAGATGAGGGTGGAACTTCTTGTGTCCTAGCTAATGTTTGGTTACAAACTAAGCCATGTCCTTGCAGAAGCAGAAAAAAAAAAAAAATCTAGTTAGGCTTGTAGCTTAACATCCAGATACACAAAGAAGAGCACAAATAGAAGGATTAAGAGAATTCCCTTAAGGTATTTCTGTTAGTGAATGAATTAAAAGAAACAGAGACACTTCCAGAGCAAAGAGGAGGTCACAGTCTGATTGGTGTGTACTTTCTATAGACTAAACTCAAATACTGTTCTGTTCCCCTTTGAACAAAATCAGAAAAACTTCACTGCCTTTTGCAGAGATCCCTTTGCTTTACTGCTGTATGATTGAAATCAGAATCTGCCCAGAGCTTGGTTGTTTTCACTTAACTCTTTCAGATAGTGGTCATGTTCCTGTTGTATTGTAAGACTCAATGTGATTGTGCTGTTTTTTCAGGTTCTTGCGGGGATGAATGTTTATTCTGGAGAATTTGAAAGGATAAAGGAAGAATACAATGTCCGGGGATATCCTACAATCTGCTATTTTGAGTCAGTTATGGTTTGCTACTACTTTAGAATTCATACACTCAACTATAATTACACATTCTTATCTTCCAGAGCAAGGACTTAACCTTATTTCATTGTTTTAACAGGAAAGGAAAGTTCCTGTTCCACTTCGAGAACTATGGTGCTACTGCAGCAGATATAGCAGAGTGGCTGAAAAAGTAAGGCGTTGAACTTCATGAACCCTTTTATGTACTCTTCATTATTTACAGAATGTGGTGGTTTAGGAGCCCATTTCTCCCTTGTTCTCTCTGCTCAGAAGAGCAAACAAAACTGCCCTGCTGAGATTGGCTAATGTTTGATTTTTAGCATGCATGCCTTGCGTTTCACAATTGCATTTTGTCTGTAATAGGGGACTCTGGACCAAAATAAATGCAGATACACAGATCTCAGTTTATCTAAAATGCCAGCTTAAATTTCCAGTGATCTTGAGTGTCTGAACTTGATAACCTGCAAAAGATCTGACTCTTGTTTTATTAAAAATGTGTATACTAAGTATGCAGTTCTTATTGGATTTCTAGCTGGAGCCTTTAAAATGTCTTGCAGAGACAAACCACAGATCAAGGCACCCCAGATTGCTACTAATTTTTACCATGTCTGTGTTTCCCATCATGACATGAAGTGGTGTTGGAATCATCTTGGTCCACCTCAAGAGAGTATTTGCAGTCATGAATATTTTGGGGGCTGAATGATCTTATGGGACTGGCAGTTGAGAGAGAGAAACAGAAAAAGCATGTGTGTGTGTATAGCTACTCTTAAGCTGGTACAAATCAGCACAATGCCAATGAAGCTCACAGGGTACCTGGAGAGATCTAAGATAGTCTGGCGATAGAGGAGTACTGTTAGCAGTTAGCGCTGGCTCTTGGGCATTGTCATCTTTGTAACCCTCCTTTGTTTGCTGCAGCCACAGAAATAATCTTGAAATTAAACTAGTAAAAGGAAACAAATGCATGGGAGGGAACAGACAGTTACAAACTGTTGTCATGATGTGGCTTAGCAAAATTGGCTCAGAATAAATGTGTTTTACTGTACCGGTGGGGCAATGCTGTGGTCATACATATGGTTTGCAGGTGGTGCAAAGTCTTCAGCAGTGGTAGGCTAGGTGCTTCAGGACTGGGAAACTGTGAGTGAAGCTACATGAATGTTCTTGTTAGCGTCAGGAGGTACAAGCACTGCAGGCAAGTACTGCCCAGTGGATCAAAGAGGAGGAATTTAGCTGTAGTCTTTAAGGCTCATATAGTCCATGAAGCCTTCAGATATGAATTAATCAAGATGGTAACTCGAGTAATGCTGAGATGATGATCAGCCCTTGGAGCAAGGATATGACTTCATCACCTGAACTTTATTATGCTTTTCAGTTTTGCAAGGATGTGGTTATCTCTTGGCTACCATATGTGAAATATTAGATGTTTGGGGTGTTTTTTTTCCTTCCTGTCTGCCCACATAATACCCTGATAATCCCTGTAATATGCAGTGCCTTTGTATCAGTGCTGTGACAGCAAGTGAGCACAGCTACTGGCGGCAAAGCAGAACAGCTGCAAGCTCTTTCCAATGATAATCTCTGCTAATAAGCCACTGTGGGCTTTGGTTGATATTTCAGTAGTCCAGAGCTAAAGACAGCTGTTTGTCCTCACTTAAGTGTTTGTGCATGGTTATTAGTTTCCCAAAAGATGATCTGAGCAGTAGTCTTCTTGCCTCTGTTTTGTATAATAAACAGAACTTTTAAGAAAACCATGTTGAGAAATCATTCATACTTGAATTTTGCCAATTTATGTTCCAATTAAAACCATATATGGGGTAAATGTGCTACATGCATAATACTATATTACTCTGAGAAATCCACAGTACAAGTAGTCAAATGGTGTGGCAAGGGCTTTAGGGAAGTCAGAATGTAATTAGATAGCTGTATTGGGGATAGGCTATATTTCAGAACGGTATAATATTAAAATTGTTTTGGGAAGTGACTCCAGTGCAGGGCATTGTTTTGCAGAGTAGGGGCATGGCAGTGCCAGAGTGTACATGGTGAGGAAAGCCAGTGTGTTTGTATACTCTGCATGCATGTGCTGTCATCATAGATTCTAGAAAGAGAATGCAGCAGACACTAAGCCTTACTAAATGATCTATTTTTTGTGGACACTAGATGCACACCGCAGAAAAGCAATTGTTTTATCTTCCCCCTCCCCCTTATCCATTTTTAATCCTTTAAATGTTACTGGTGAAGTGCTGACAGTGGTTTTTTTGGGGGGAGGGCATGATATAACTTAATAAAGGTTAGAATTATTTAAATTATTTAATGGATGTTTTTCATGATGTTCTCAGAGCAAGAGCTGCTAGTGTGGAGGGCTCCAACACCTTTTCTTTTACTACTTACTGAAGGTGCTTCTTAAGCTGAAGTGTGCTAATTGTGTCAGCCTTACAGGCACTTAACCTCTCTTATCTTCCTAATAGGTACTGGCTACTATTTTATGGAGTTTCAGATGTGTTCATGAGGTGATAGAGGGAAGCAGCCTAACTCCAGCACAGCATTAACATAAGAGATGCTATCTTGTACATACCTCAGTTCTTCTTTTTCTTTTTTCTTAAAAAATCTGATACACAGCTGTATCAGCCTGGATGGTAGGCAAGCCAGACAGCTTCTTGCTGCCTTCAGTTAGCTGCTGAGTTTGTCTTATCTTACGGACTTCTCTCAGGCCCTTCCTTAGAACCAGCTACTCAGTTGAATCAAGAACTTGTTCTCTGTTCTTAATTAAATTAGCTCTTGATAACTCTTCCAGTCTTCTGTCACCCTGTTTTTGGTCTTTAGGCATTGGGCGTGCCTTGTCTCAATTTTAAATGATGGTTTAGATTTTGCTTGTTGCTGCCTTCAGGCCTTGAGGTGCTTCTTATCAACTCTTGTGCAGGCTTAATAGCATGCATAGCATTTTACATTGGGCCATTTGAATAAATATCCTGTGCCCTGCTTTATTAATTCCTTATTGAAATAGGTCATGCCAGTGTTCCAGTGTTCTTCAGGTGCTTTGTAGCTACTGTGTCCATTTTCATCATGCTCTGCCTACTCAACTCCCCTTCCAGATTCATTAAGTGTCATGGTGTTTTCTTGAAAGCGTTCACTGTGCCAGCGTATCTGCAGGTTATTGCTCTCTTATAAGCTTGGCAACAAGCAAATTGATAATCTGTTGATCCTTTAGGAAGTAAACTCTTGCGGATGGGCACGTGCCTTTTTGCCAGCTGTTTGGCTGAGTGCAGCTCTGATCTTTGCTTTGATGTTTGTTTCTTGGTTCATTTATCAGCAGCAGAGGTGTTCATTACAGTTTTGCATGGATTGCTTAATATTCTTGGATCATACCCATTGCTTACATCAGCAGAATTTGCTATCTGAATTTGTATATCTTTCTACTGCTTTTTTTGCCAAAGTATGCTTCCAGCCTAGAAATGAGCAAGGCAGGATAAATGAGTTACCATCCATTTGCCATTCTTTGTTTCATGCAGCTAACACAATAATACATTTTAATCAAAACTAGTAAATGTGCTTTCACCAGAGATGGGGTCACATCCGGATTTGTACTTTGCCAAAGAATTTGGAGAATTTTGGGAGGGTATTTGGAACTCATTCTTGCCAGTTGTAGTAATCGCTTCAAAGTCATTCCCCAGATGTTTGCGTGTTTGGGTGTCCTTTACATTAACACTGCTTTAATAAATAAATGTCAGTTAGCATAGTTTAGTTCATGTCTGCCAATTTCTGTTTTTAATATACATTAAGAAAAGCTAGCTTAGTGGGATGATGAGCACTGAACTGGCCCACAGGAGCTTAGATTCAGTTTCCAGATTTGCCACTATGTCTTTTGAGCAGTCTCTCTGGCTACAATCCGTCAAAGATGGTTAAGCTCATGTATAATCATAATGAAGTTGGTAGAACATGTCACTTTTAGGTTAACCATGCATTTCAGTGGCTTTGCAGAATTAGGCCTACAAGCCCACTTCAGAGTGAGGATATATAATGATGCTCCCCAATGTCATAGGGTTGTTTTAGGGTAAAAACATATACTCCTGGGGAAACAGTCTGTGTAGCTAGCTCATGCTCCCAGCACTGCACTTTCTTCTTTTCCCTGTCAGCTATAATCATGCTGGCAATATTAAGGGTGACTGGTTAGATTGGCTGTTTCTGCTTGCTACTTTTTTCTGTCATTGGCCATGACTCCTGTGAGCTACAAAGTGAGAATGCTGTGAGAAAGGGAGCATCCTGCTGAGGAGGGTGAAATAGTAACTGAAAATGCATCTGATTTCTATAATGTAATAACCAGGCAGTCTGATTATCAGCTTGCTCCATCCCTTCCATTGCTGATCTGTCCTCTGGAGCTTCTTGTGGAATTTTTTTATTCCTCTGGTTTTATCTGCATTTCAGCGCTTATGAGTTCTGGGTGAGTAAAATTATGGAAGCTGTTCAGTAGGGTTAGTGGTTCATACATATCTGGATGTCTGCACAAAGTGGTTCCTTGCAGTCTGACTTGCCAAAATGATTGCTTAGTACTAGAGCTGGTTTTAAGCTGTGTCTGTTTTTCTTGTAGCCCACAGGCACCTCAGCCACAGGCACCAGAGACTCCCTGGGCAGATGAAGAAAATGTAGTTTATCACCTGACTGATGAGGACTTCGACAAGTTTGTAAAAGATCATTCATCTGTGCTAGTGATGTTCCATGCACCATGTGAGTTTGCTTTCTGTACCCTGAGTCAAATCCTTGCTAACAAAACCAGTTACGATTTTCTGAGGAGGTTTCACAGAATTCAAAGTCCAGGCTTCTTTTGTTTGGGATGATTGTTAAATACACAAGGCATGAAATGTTTGTGAAGTTGCTGACTTCAAGTTTAGGACAGAGATGCACTGCTGAAGTGGTGCTTTGTAAGCTGAGTCAAAACATAACTGAAGAGTGTAATGATGCTTAAATAGTCTGAGGACTCATAATTTTACAGCATGATTTCCCATTTTCAGCTCGTCTTCTGTGTTGTCTGCTTTCAAACCAGAGCTCTGGTTGATTGAGCAAATCAATTTGATAACTGTGAGCGCCTGAGTCCTTGTTCATGGCTGCTGACGTGTCATTTTGAGTATTTTTCACTCTTCTGCTGCATTTTGGTCTCTGGCAATGTAAGAAGGGGTGGTAGAGGGGTAGTTGTCATTACATACTGGGCTGAACTATGCTAAAACTGGGTCTAAGTTCAGAAAGTCCCCAGGGCTTTTGAAAACTAGTGCAGAGCTGAGCTGGTAGTGATGCTACTTACTGTTTGGCTGAGAATGCATTGGACTGATTATTTTCATGACTTGTGGTTTTAGTTTGAGCAATGAAATGGCAATGGGTTGCTTTCAGAAAGTTGTTCCAGCCACGCTGTCCTCCTGTACACTGTTGTGTGGAAGAGTGTGCTTTGTTCACTTAGGATGGAACTTGTTCCAGCTACGTAGCTGGCTCTACCTGTTCAGGTTCAGATCTGCTATGCTGGGTGATACACAGCTTCTGTCTCCTCTTGCTACTGCACTGGCAGTTGCACTTGGGTGAGATGTCCATTTTCATGGGCATAGATTTGAAGGCTATGGCTCTGGAAGTAGGCTGTGTGCTCACAGCTGAACAATGGAGGGTCATGTCACAGGGGCTGAAATCCTGTGTCCTTTTAAGCTAATAGGAGCTAGCTCCAAAATTCCCTTTTTATTTTTTTTTTTTTCCCTGGGTCAGCTCCTAAGACTCATTTGAAAAACACACTATAATGAATTTTCTTTGCTTGATGAAATGTCTAGGGATTTGATCCGCTGAGGCAGGTGACTTGACTGCCGCGTTGTCACTGTGTTCACTGAATTATTTATACTAATGAAGGTGGGACTGGAGATTAATGCCTGGTCTGAACACCAAAGCACAAGTAGCAGAACTGATGAAACTTGGTTTGCTCAGAAGTTACCCTTTGTTACCCAAATCCTTCTTTCCCTAGATTTCCATGCACCCCAGTGTGCAAGTGACAGCATGGGCTGCTGCTCCTCAGGAGCTGTGTGGTTGCTGGTTTGGCTGAACAGCTGCTGCCAACAAGAAATTCTGAATCTGAATCTGAATTTCCGTTTTTTCTCTGTGTGCACAGTGGCTTGGGATGTGTTCTCTGTCTACCCCCAGGTTTCAGGGTTTTACAGAGGTTTAGTTGTATTGAAAATCTTGGCCATTTTGGGGGTTTGCAAATGGGCAATGGAGTCCAGTCATGTATTTGAGAGGAGGAAGATGGGGAAGAAATCAACAGTTGGCCTTGCAAATGTTATTTCTTTAGGAAGTCAGATTAAAAATAGATGAATACACACAGCTACAAACAGGTTTTGTAGTAAATTTAAGTTAGCTATAAGTCTGAACAGTGCTTTCTTCAGTTTGGGGTTTTTATAAATATTTTCTAAAGCACAAATAATACAGTCTTAGGGGTAATTACACTGTATGACCTGTTTGGAGAGGAGGAGCACTTCCAGGTAGGTATGTTTTGAATTGAGGGGCATTCTGTGCTATGGTACAGCAGAACTGAATCGGTCTCCTGATAATGTGTTCCACCTGCTCAGAATTGGGATAAAGAATGTTTCTTGGCAGAACAACTCAACTTTAAATGCAACTTGAATATTTGGGGGATTTTATTTACATTCAGGTGGTAGCGGTATGGCTGTGCAGAATCCAGCTTGTACACGTGTAAAAAGCTCTGTGTTTGTGAGAATTCTCTCTGGGCATTGTCAGCAGAAAGTGTATGGCTTGCAAACTAATTAGCAACAGACAACTGTAATAAACAATTATCTCCATGATTAAAAGATTTTCTCTTAGCACTTCTTAAACGTGCTAATGGAATCACCTTATGAATATTAGGACATAAATTACTCCAGTAAAACAAGTGGTAAAAATAGAGGACATCTTACTTGTTTTTTCCTTAAAAGTATGTATTAATACAAAATGTTGACACAGATGTACAGAATAGGCCCAGAACGTGGGATATATGTCTGTGTAACTAAGAATAAGCAAGGGATTTTCAACACTGGCCTGGAATTAGCAACTACTTAAAACCCTGTGTCACCATGCAGCATACATGTGACTTGGAGTTTTTCTAGGATATTATCAGTTTTGTGTTTGTGAGAAGTTCTTTTACTAGGGGGAGAATTATTTCAGTGATTCTTTAATTATGCAGTCAGATGGCCAGTGCACTAATAGAGTGTAGTATCAAAAGATGTGTGGGGAATTGGAAGCTTTTATTCCCCTTCAGCACCCCACAATCTCCAATTGCTGAAGGTGCGTCTGAAACAAACGCATCCCTTGTAAATGGCTATGAACTGCAGAATTAGGCACTGTTATGGATGTGACCAATTGGATCTCTATGCCTGTGGCTACTAATGATCAACCCTGGGGACCACCCTATAATTATTTACTATCAGTGGCACTTACTAGCCCAATTAATGTCATGGCATTTTGGGTTAAGAGCAGCCTAGCATAACTAGGCTCAACTAGAGCAAGTACATGGGACATAAATGCATCAGGGAGGTCTGCAGCATGCAGCTTGCACCTCTTGCTATCAGAGATGCCAGATCTTTTCTGCAGTAATTTAGCACAACTGTTGAAGAGAGCATGTGCTGCTACTGCTGGCCCTCAGAAGTATAGGTGAGCAAGAGGAGTTCATCCTACTTTCATTTTGTAGGTCACCAGGGACACAAAGCAGGATTTTTAACCTTCTGAAACTCCTTTGAAAAGCCCTTAAGAGGATGTTCAATAAACCTGAATATTTAGCATAGGTAAACAGCAATCCAACCAGCCAACAGTCTGAAGGCACTCTCCCTCCCCAGCAGTCTGTGATGGGTGTGCAGTGTTGTGTTCCTTACCAAGCATTTTGCTGAAATGTCATAGTTGCTGGTGGCAAGCATAGTGTTATCCTGGATATATCCAGACTGGAGTCTTGCAGACATCTGAAGTGTTTATTCTGCGTGTTGCTGTTGAACTCAAAAACTTTAGTTATGAACTAAGATCTTCTGCTCTACACAGAAGAACAAATAAATGGCCCTTTCCCAGAAAGGATTTGGAGTTTTTGCTTAGATTAATCACATTTGCTAACAAGAGCTAGCACAGTTACTTTAGCAGGCCAATTTCTGAGTATGTAACAGAAATTGTATTACACCAACTAAAGCTAATTCTGTACCATAACGTAAATTCACCTTTGCCACTTATGATAGTCTTCTGTTAGCAATGAGAATGAAGACTTATGTGCGTGTATGTGCTGCTTGGTATCTGTGCCTACAGCTGATCAATTTATTTAGTTGCCCAAGATGACAGCTGGGTTCTGAATGTCTCTAAATATGGGTTATGCTGCCAGTCAGGTATTGTTAAATGCTTTAGTGACATGTGGACTTGCTGGGATTGAAAATACTCCTGAGTCACTTGAGCACAAAAAAGTCCTGTTTGTGTTTTTGGTTTCCCCATCAAACTGCTGAGTTTAATGCAATTTTAGAAATAATTCTGCCTAAATTATTTGCCAAATTAGTGCAGGTTGCAGCATTTCTGACTTGGATCTTGTCAAAGGAACCAAAACCCCACAAACTTATCTTTCTGCTTCTTTGCAGCATTTTTCTCCAAAGCACATCTCAGAGTCTTGCACAAAATAAACCTAACCAGATTGCTGATAACTCAATTCAAATGCTACTGAAGTGTTTGAAATCTAGGATTGAAATTAAATTCAGAAATGGGTTCTAAAAGTGTCTGCTTTTCATGCACAGGAGTTACTTTTCATTATGTTCTGTTAACAAAAATGACATTGCTAACATTTTAAAGTGTACCTATTCTTGCAGTCTCATGCATGATAGTGCCCTGGTGCCACCAGGAGCTGTAGCCTCCTCACGTACGTTCAGCAAGCACAGATCTAAGTAGTCTCTGATTAATGGTGGTCATCAGTCACCTCGGTTGGTTGCTTGGGTTACTTTTTCCCTCTATCATACCCTATCAGCCATAGCAAAGTCTGTGATCCGGTACTGATGCCAGAGGTAACAGAGGGGGAAAAGGCACTTTGGCTATCCTGTTAGTGTGAGCACATGTTTGGTTTTTGAAGAGTTAAACTAGTCAAGTGTTTTTCCTGCAACACTTCTTTCTTGTACCTGATCTGAAGTTCACATTAAACCTGTTTTTTTCTCAGCCCTCTTCATAGGACTCTTCAGAGACTATGTAAGCTGCAGTTGTAGGACTTCAGGTTAGAAAGTAATACCTTTAGTGAGATCATAGAATCATAGAATAGTTAGGGTTGGAAAGGACCTTAAGATCATCTAGTTCCAACCACCCTGCCATGGGCAGGGAGACCTAACACTAAACCATTCTGGCCTTCCTCCCTTCATAAGGAGGGAAGGCAGGGAAAATGTGGCTTTTTTATTTTTTTCTTTTTCTCTTTCACTCAGTTTGTTCTTGGAAACTGCTTTGGAAATGCAGCCATGATACAGCTTCTCTTCCTCCTCCCCAATGGAAATGAGCACAAAAATCAATCTGGAGATGATAAAATGCACTGTAGTTTTGATACGTTGTTGAGATGGCCATGAAATTCCTTTCCTGTCCTCAGATATTTTCTCTCCCTTTATAAATCAACCTGATAAATTATGCAGTTGGTGCTTTCCAAAGCCAACTATTCAGCTGTGCAGGTTTTTAATTGCTTAGGGAGCTGTTTTATCAATTTAGCTTTGAAAAACATCTTTTCACACCCTTCACTCTTTTCCTCCTCCCTCTGCTGTGTTAAAACCCAAGGTTTTAAGCCACTTTGTGAACTCATTATTAAGAATGCCAACCAATTAGCCCAGTACAAGATGAAGGCCTCCAGCTTTTAACCAAGCAGCAGACTTGGATCTCTCCCTCCCAGCACACCATCATTGGTTTCAGTGGGCTTGTTTTTGTTACTGCTGCATGTGGTGAGAGTAGAACATAGGAATCCATTGCTCACTTTCAGTCTAAAGTAAAGCAAACCCAAAATGTGCGCACAGTATCAAAGCTGTTTTTTTTTTTCAAACTGTGTTTTACAACTATAAATAAATAAGTCTCCCCTTCGGACCCCCACTGGTTCCTTATGAAAGCTCCTTATGAAAGCAAGCTACCCTTGCAGTGAGCACTAATAGGTATGTCTGCTGACAGCCTCAAGAGAAAGGCCATGAGTTGAAAAGGCTGAAGAATTAATTTACTGTGCAGCCTGAAAAAAATAGCCATTCTAGCACAGGTCAGCAGCAACCCAACACTGGCAGCCTGTGATAAATAAATAAATAAATGAAAACTAAAGTTTTTGCATTCTAATTGATGATTCAGTCAAGGGTATTTTTCTTCAAAATGTAAACCAACATAGCTGCGTGAGTGGAGGTTAGAGGTTTGTGAGTTATCCAGACAAGAAGCAACACCAAATGTGGAATGGATGGAGATAGCCCTTAATTTTTGTTTGTTCCTGTCATATCTGACATCTATGATTTTAAAAATAAAATGTTGGCTAAGTTCAGTGGCTGCATAGACAGCTTTTGGCATCTGCTTCAGATGTACTTCCTCTAGGTTAAAGAGACATGGTAGGTAGCTGGGAAGTTGTTAGACCTGTGCTAGGAGTCCCCTGAATTTATTTGATATCATCTGTCCAGCTGTAACTGGCGATTTGTCAGAGATGTCTCTTCTGTCTCTTCTACCTGCAGAGGGATGTCATAACAGAGTTTGTGAACTTGCCTCATGGGGCAAGGGAAAAGGAAAACTGGCTTGTGTCAGAGGAAATGCCAGTGTGATTTTTTCCATGGATAAAATTAGCAGCAAGTTTGTGGTGGTTTGTAAATATGTATGTAGAATAAGCTCATCTTTTTTCATACGTATTTGCACATTAGTTGGGTAGACATCTTACACCATTCTTTCTTAGAGGAAAGTGGGGTCTGCATTGTAATTCTTTTTATGTATTACTGTAGTGACAGGACAGGAGGTAACGGGTTCAAACTTGAACAGGGGAGGTTTAGATTGGATATAAGGAAGAAATTCTTTCCTGTTAGGGTGGTGAGGCACTGGAATGGGTTGCCCAAGGAAGTTGTGAGTATTCCATCCCTGGCAGTGTTTAAGGCCAGGTTGGACGAAGCCTTGCATGACATGGTTTAGTGTGAGGTGTCCCTGCCCATGGCAGGGGGGTTGGATTAGATGACCTTAAGGTCCTTTCCAACCCTAACTGTTCTATGATTCTATGATCTAGCAGTAGCTTTTCATAAGAAACTTCTGCTTATCTCTATTCATGGTATCAGTTTAGTTTCAAAGAAAAGTACTCTTTCATCACCAAAGATTTGCCTTTGGGCCTCTGCCTTGACACCAGCCAAATCAGGTGTTTCAAAGAAAAGCTATACATCTGCCTGGTATCCTTGCTGAGGTAGCTTCCCAGGAGGAGCATTGGCAGCTTTTGGTATTCTTCTGCATCTGCACTGTGCTGTTGCTTCCAGTTGCATAATGTTGATCATTCTTTGGTCAAAGATAACTGTGTGTGAGAAGACCTTATTGAACAGCAGAAGCTGAAAAGAAGAGCCATGTTTTCAAAATGTACTTTAGCATGGGGAGCTGGAAGCCAGAACTTTGGCAGGATGTAGCCCTCAGTCAAGGGTTTGCTTTATAGTTTCCTGAAAGACCTTTATAAGGTTTGACCATTCAGCCTCATGAATGAACTCTGCTCTTGAAATGGGACTTTCTGGGCAGTGCTTTAGAAACAATTGTGCTTGCCGTTCAGCGGTGTGAAGGAGAAAAAAGCAAACAGTTCTATGCACCTTGGCTGCAGTCTGAAAGGATTACTGAAGTTTGTAGTGTGTTGGGCAGGTCATGTATTTGTGTATTTGGAAGCTTGGCAGATGCTATATCCATGTGATGTAGCCGTGTATGCTAATCCATGAGGTGATACACACGGAGGTATGCATGTGTGAAGCTGCTTGCTGTGGGCTTGATCCTGTTCTTATCAGACCCTGCAAAAATGTTCTTGCTCTCAGAGTAATTAGAGGAAGTTTTGAATGAGGCAGACTTCCTGGACTGTTATGTGGGTTGTAGGCACTACCAAGCTCTGGGTTTCTTGGTGAAGCAGTGCAGATACCAGGATGGGTTGTTACAATGTCCTGGTCACTGAAAGATTGAATTGTTGTGCAAATGCACTTGGATGATGAATGTTGCTGTTTAAGAGTCTGGACAGGTAGGTGGAGAGAAGAAATCTTCAGTTTCAGCACTGTTCCTGGCTTTTTATATCCCTTAGGTGCCTAACTTTAATATTGTTTTAGTGCATTTTTAATGGAATGTATAATAAAATACTTCCCTGAACATATGTAAATTGTGCCAATTTTCTGTTCAGTGTATGTATGTACTTTTTAGCTGTATGTCACTGGCAGGCTACTAGAACAGATCTGTTCTTCACATAAACCAGTTAGAAACAGGTAAACTCTTTAGGCTCCTGTATCTGCTTCCGCTGAAGTGAGCAAGTTCTGACTGTTGATATCAGTGGGAAGGCGACTGGGACAACTCAGACTAGGTTCATTAATATTTAAAAGCATGTAAGTGTACAATAGGATGTTGCTTGATATTACATATATTTGCATATCACCAGAAATATCAGATCTGTAATCAGTTCAGTGCAGTGACCTGCCAGTGCAATGACCTGCTTAATTAATTACAGCAATGGTTTCAGTGGAGATTTAATCACACATTAAAACAGGAGTTCTTGAAAATGCAGAACCAGGAAAATGGAATATTGTCACATGGATTTTTCCTTTAATAACAATCCCACTTACATTTCTGGAGGGTTTAAAAATAAAAAAAAAAAATAGTAAGTTTTTTTTAGTGGTACTTAATATAAATAGGAACATTGAGAGTGTAAAAATCCTCATAACTAGCATGTGCAGTAAAACTTAATTGGATACCTAATGAAAAAGGTGAAGACAGTAATGACTGAGTCCATTGTCTCTTTTATATTGGTCTTTCGATTCTAGAGCACACAGTTCATTTAAGATTATTGTCTTTTTGAAGCAGTTTGTGAAACAGATTGTGCTCTTTGAGCAGGGTAAAGTCATAAAAAAGGATGATCCAGTGACAAAAGTGATAGCCTTGGCCTGGAGGTGTAAAAGTTTAGTTCCTTGCCTTGCTTTGATTTATACAGTCGTGACCCAAGTTGCTAAATATTTGTGTTTGTTTCCAGTCTGTGAAGTGGAGATAACATTTCACTTTGCATAGGAGTTTTATCTAGCAAGCGTCTTCCAGACTGCAAGATGCTCCAGTATTGCAAGAATTGGGGTACAGAAGACATATGAACACGGCAAAGACTGGGTTAACACAATGAACATAGCATTCTACCTTCAGCATTCTCTGGTTTGTGGCAGACAGGTTTTTGGCCCCCAAGTTTAGGAAACCCCATCTGCCACAGGGTGAGCACAGAGCTCAGACAAGATTATCACTGCTATAGATATTGACTTGCAGCCTGCACCAAGACTTGAAGGGGGGAGCCTTGCCTTGCTGTGGTCCAGCTTCATAACAGAAAGTGTGGCAAACCCAGACTTTGCAGTGTTCGTGGCGTCTTTGCCTTCAGGCTGCTTCTTGACTTGCTCTGTACCATGGTGCAGCTCTGGGGACACAGCGTGGACTCCAGATAACTTACTTGCTAGCAGTTGTGGGTATTGAGAGCAATATACAGGACAGTAGTACAGGAGGAAAGAAAGGAGCTGAACTGTAACTACTTGGGTTTTGTGCAATTTGTGAGATTTGTTAAAAGTGCATTGCTGTGTGCTTGCTTCCAATAGGGAGCAGTTAGCTTCTCTATTAAAGAAGACATTTGTGAAGGCTGTTCCAACCGGGAAAAAAACAAATCTTTCCATGAATGTGTGGCAGGTGGTGTGAAGGGAACATCAGTTTCTTTGGGGATTTGCTGCCTCATTTCTCACATTACTGTTGCCTTCCCTCTCCTCTAACAAGTCCTTACCAACTAACAGACTATTGCAAAGGAGTAGCTACCTCTGCTGTGGGGGAAAGGGTCAGCTGAGAGATGGCAGCTGAAGGGAGATGTACCCCATTCTCCCCTTCTCTGGGTCTATTGTAGATTATTTAGCTGTTCATAGTGGTCTTTTGAAGGACTTCTGAAATTTTAGCTGTGAAAGGCCACATTTGAGAGTGGCAATTGAGTGATTGTCCTGCAAGCTTGACCCTAGTGTATGTATAAACCCTTAATGCTGTTGCGGTAATAGGAGCGAAGCATAACCTATTTTTATAGGTTTACTTCACTTGTCTCTAATGATAGGTTAACAGTAAGAATTAGCTCTAAGAATTAACGCACCAGGTTTATTTCTTCTGAAATTAAGTTTCTTGCCTGAATAAGCTTAATATGCAGTGCAGGGCTCTCATTTGGAAAATGCTTTACAGTATCTCTGCTACTTGAATCATTACCAACAGAGTTTTCATTATCAAGTTTATCTTCTTAAATATGCCTTCATTGTTTTATTATCCTATGGATGGTAGAGAACTTACTTAAAGGGCAAATAATGGACAGAGAAACCTACAGTGAAAGATTGTTTGTCTCCCTGTCTGCCCCTTGTGCCCTTTCAGATGGTGACTTGGCAAGTGATGCTGTCTTTCAAAGTTATTAATAAATGAATCCATTGCTTTGATACTGAGGTATTGTGCTGATGATGGAGGTGTCTTCTGGGGTCCTGACTGCTTGTGATGAGTGAGCATCCCATCAAACTTCTAAGTGGCTGAATGTATGTCAGTTGCTAACCAATTCTGCTCTGATTTTGGATAAAAAGCTTGTGTTCTGCGTAGTATCCTTGCTGATACCTTTATAGGTATCTTCACAGTAATAGCCAATGTCACCATTGCTTCCAGCACCCTTGCCCTGTGAGCTCAAGTGCTTTGCAATGCACCTTTCTTAGGAAGATCTCTTTGCATTGCATCCATTTTTCTGATGTTCTATACAGATTGCATCCTAAGAAATCATTTGCTTGCTATGCTGTTTTCCTGAGCTGAACATTCAAAGCTATCTTATCTAACCTCTGTTCTCTGTTTTTTTTATTGCTAAATGCAAAGTATATAAAATCTTCCAAAGGGGTAAGAATGTAAGTGAAAGCCATGCAACTCCTATTCTTTCGCCAAGGCAAAATTATGTTGATCATGAGGCAATGGAAGGGGTTGAGGGGAGAGAGATCTTTTTGGATGTGGAATAATTCTGGTTTAATTGAGAAGGAAACCTTCTGGAGGTGTTTTTCATAAACTCTCAGCAATTTCACCTTAAAGCAGTCATGCTGTTGTCTCTCTCACATTTCAATAGGGGAAGATTAATTTTAACACCTACTCAGGGCCCTGTTCCTCTAATCTGGTGTAGGAAGTGTAATTCATATCTCCTGATGCCAGCTGATCCACCTTCCTTCACTTTTTTTCCCCACCCAGAAGGGATAGTAGGAGGCACCATCATCTCCCAGCACTGATTTCTTCCAGTCACACCATATAGTTTTGACCAAGAGGGTATATACAGGCAGCATAATCTGCAGTAGCTGGAAGCTGAAGCTAGATTTGGAATGGAAATAAAGAACCATGAGTTTGTTGTTAGTGTCTTTTGAATGAAGATGGTGGCTAGCTGGAGTCTCTGCTGTTGCAGATGGGGGTATATTTTTCAAAGTCTCATTTCAGGCTGGGCTCCTTGTGAGGTTAAAAGCAGAGAGAGCACCCTGAGGGCAAGATAGAGCAGAAATCTCTCTCTCTGCTTAACTCTCTGGCATACCTGGGAGGTAGCAGCCTGTGACTGAAGTTATCCTTGGAGAATATTCACCCTTTCCCCTGAGCCTTTACATCAGAAGAAGATATGCTTCAGCATGACCAGAAATGAAGGCAAAACCACGTGTTACACAGTTCATCAAAGCTGTTGTCTTAAATCCTGTGCAGGCAGCCAGCAGGACCTGCTCTGGGTTTCTCCCCCTGTGTGCTGAGCCTTCCCCTGCTGAGGTCTGTTGCTGGCTCAGGGTATCCCTTCTGCTGGAACTGGCATGGATGCAGACAGGGTTCCCAGAGGGTACATTTGGTCAAGCTATCTTCTCAGTTTGATCTGATTTATGTAATCCAGTGATCTGACTATCTTTTTAAAAAAAGTAAATAATCTGAACTTGTACTGGAACTATAACATAAATCTGCTATAAATCTTCTGCTGAGCAGTTTCAGTGATGCTGGGGGGAAAACAGCTATGTCAGCATGGAAGCACAATTAAGAACTGGATTTCAGATGTTTTCACCTCTGTAGCCAAGGTGATCAGGTAGGGGCATGAGGCTTGGCTTGCTCAGCATGCATCCTCATGTACCAGGCGGATGTCAGGTAGTTCATGTGCTGTTGGGCTGCTCCTGTGAAGGCTTTCCCCCAGAGACATCTGTGCCTGCTGTGTGTGCTTTGCAGCACATGCATGCGGTGCTCCCAAGAGAGACGGTGGCTGGTGTGGGGTCACTACTGCCTCAGCAAGTGATGTGGACAGGAGAAGGGGTGACTGATTTGTAGTCATTTCATGCCTGGACTTCCCACTGAGGAGCTGCTGGAAGCAGGCAGGGGCTTTCTTCTGTGTGCATAAGCTGGGATTGGATTTGCACAGATCATTGCGTGTACAGATTGACTGCACTATGAGTTCATGGTAATGCCAGTGAGGTGGTGATAATGGCAGGGATGAGGTGCTGTACTGCTCTCCTGTCACTTGGGTGAACTGAGCAGCCCACACAGCTGAGGCGTTAGGCTGCAACTGCAATAAATGTAGCATGACTGCAACAATCCAAACTGCTGAAGAATTTTCCTTCTAGTTCCTCAGAGTATTTTCTATGATGACGTTTCAGAGGCTTTGTCCTTGGTGAAGCCATAAAGCTGTTTGCTTGTCACAGATTCCTAAGCAATGTCAAGACTTGCTCAGATCAAACCTGCCTTTGAAAGTACAGTAGTGAGGTGTGGGGTCTGAATTTGTGTACATGTGGGTACATTTATAGTGGTTGAAAATCTGAATTCAGTGTCATGTTAAAGAGGTTGAAGCTGCTCCTCCTGATCTTACAAGAAAGCATCAAGCCTTGAAACATCTTTAAGTATCTGGAATTTTGCCTGGATGGACAGTGTTGCTCGTGAGAAGGAGATGGATGGTTTTGTGGGAGGAAGTACCCAGAAGGAAAAGAACGAATAACATTTCTTGAGCTCCTGATTTTTCATAAGGTGATTATTTCTTTAAAAAACAGAAACCCGGGTATCAGGGCATGACCTGATAGCTGTGACCTTTATGACTGTTAAGTGAACATGCAGCCAACACACTTGCAAATTCATATGTGTGATTATGGGGAGAAACATCTGCTTTTGTCATTCTTCCTTCCTGTCAAATTTGTGATTTCCCATCAGATGTCTGCAATGCAGATGGCTAAATTATACAAGGGGATCTGCAGCTGTTGTAGTTTATGCTCTCCTACACCACTGAAAGAACTGTAAGATGCCTTGTGTCAAACCTTAGAGCTATTCTTTTCCATGATATGTTTGAAGTCTTTGCATGTTAGACTTCCATGGCAGAAGAGCATACATTTGCGTACTCGCATGTATGATGAGAGGGATGAGACTTGTGTGTACCCTTGCTCCAGCTCCAAGGATTGTGTCTCCCCTCCATGTACATACTCTTTTTTTTTATATATATATATGCAGGGGTATGTGGGAACTTAACAACAGGGCGTGCATAAGGTATTCTGCTGTGTTAAGAGGTCATTGCTCCTCTGGGATTAGGGATGGGGAAAGCAAAGGTGTACTCCCAGGTGTTAAATACTTAGAGAACAAAGGTGCATCTGAACGTTTTGAGATTTTTTTTATTTGCCTTTTTGTGAAGTTGTCTGTAAATGATCTGAGTGTAGTCTGAGCTGCCAGTTGCAGTTGCTGAAAGCAGGAAATGCTTTGTGCTCCAAATTTGTTTTCTCATCAGGCTAATGGAGGTATTCTTGGTATGCTGCTGT
The DNA here is from genome assembly GCA_002631895.1 of Agapornis roseicollis. Taxonomy (NCBI): domain Eukaryota; kingdom Metazoa; phylum Chordata; class Aves; order Psittaciformes; family Psittacidae; genus Agapornis; species Agapornis roseicollis. Next base: position 30,562 of record NDXB01009478.1, read on the forward strand.
AGATGGATGTAGGGATGACATGATACAGAAAATAACTGGTACATGATAGTAGTACTGAAGCAGAATCTTGATGGCAGAAATGTAATGATTCTTAAAAATCTCTATTTGCAATTTAATTTATCTCAAGGGTTCTCCATGTCAGAAATCTCTTGTCCACAGGCACCTGGGTGTTGGCTTTTATCTCTTGCTTGTCATGTACACTTGAGAGCCTCAGTGTTGTCTTGAAATGAGCAGACATGACCAAAAGCACTGTGTTTATTTATATTGCTGTTAATAACCTGAAAGAAGCAGTGAATAACAGTGAGAGAGAGATCTACGTTCTGGGGACAGCACTGAGACAGCATATATAGGAGCTTAGCTAGAGCTGCTTGTCTGGTTTTCTGCCTGTATTCTGCAGGCAAAACTTGGTTTTAATAGTAGAAAGGCTTGCATAGAAAATGTTTGGAGCAACTGTGCTTTGTACTGTGAGCCTTTGCTATGGTGCCGAGCATAGATATTTACTTGTAAAAAAAGTTGTCTGGTACATTTGTTAACCTTCCCTTTGCGCTCTCCCTTGCATGTTAGAATTGCTCTGTCCGCGCTTGGCCTTTGCCTCTGCACTTGCATATGATCACACTCTGAGTACAGTGAAGTGCTAAGCAAGTGTTGTCCTCTGCCCTGTGGTGTACGTTCTAGAGGAGAGACTTGTCTGCACTGGGGTGATGTGGAGACCTTTGATTGCCATCATTCTTGGGGTGCAACTGAGCTAAGCTGTGAGACAACAACTGCACTGACAGAAGGAGCTGTTTATCTGCCTGGCTGTGCAGTGCAAATGAGAAGATTGATTATAAATAAACTGTGAAAACAGAATACTTGTTTCATTTAGACATCTGTTTTAAAAAAGGTTAACAAGGGCCTGTCTTGTGCCAGATGTTCTAACACTGGTTTTTCAAAGTTTTGACTTTTTTCCGGTCTTCTAACACTCCTTTCCATTTATTCTGTGTGCTCTTATCCATTTGAGCCTTGGCTCTTGCAGCCTGGGGCTTCTTTTGTGCAAGAGGAGCAAGGTAAGTCAGTGAGAGGTCAAAGAAGTTGACCAGTTCAGAGCTGTTCACCAATGCCATGTACTTGAATCCCAACTGGTTTCTGCTGCTAGGTGGAGAGTAACTATGACTTGCACCTCCAGGGGAGCTACTTGTCTTGTGTGAGAAAAGACCAAGACTCCTGGAGTTCTCTCCTGCAGACACCTGTAAGACTCTTGGTGTTTCCACCACAAAGAGGCTCAGAGGATGTTAGTGCTTGGAGTAGGCTGCAGGGCATCCTTGAATTGACTCTGACCTTTCTCTTCCCACCTGGGATTGAACAAGTCACTTTGCTTGCTTAGCCTTCTAGTTTTAATGTCAGTATACACTTGTCATGACAGTGCATCTTTTAAGAGCCCATCTATCACAGATGCTCACTACAGACCTGCAGGCTCCCTTCCTCTCTCTCAGAAGACCATATGCAGTACATTTGATCATCTGGGCTAAGGGCCTACAAGGTTATTGGTATTTTCCCATTCATTTTATGAACAGAAAATGTCTAAAACTAGAGGAGCTCAGCACAGAGAGATACAGCTGATACAGCTGCTGCTGGATGAGCTAATGTAGCAATCAAAGGAGAGGCAGTGACCTTGGAGTTCATTTAAATGACTTTTTCATTGGTCTTGAGAGTCTAATGGCAATCTTCACAGGATTATTGAAAGGTAGGATAAATAATCATAAGAGAGATGAATTGATTTGCAGTGTGTAGGTCTGACTTCTAATTCATATCTCTCCTTTTCTGCAATGGTAGGTGGAAGCAGGCTGTAGCATGCAATAGCAGAATTATTATAAAGATAGGCAGAGAAGAACCTTCTTTTAGAGTGGGAGAAGCTCTTAAGATTTGTTGTCCCTTTTTCAGATTCAGTTAAATGTGGTGGTTTTTTTTTCCAGGCTGGCATATTGTGCTGTCCTCTGTCAGGGGTAGAACAAGCATTGCATAATAAAGGTTTGAGGGCTTCACTTTGCATTTAAGTGCCTTTAAAGATCTGATCCTGGTTCCCCTTTATTTTAAGCATGAGTGAGTTGGCTTTGTGGGGCAGTTGGTGGTGCTGTGTCTGTGTGATGTTCATAAAAGAACCCAGAACAGTCACATTTCACAGTCTGGATATCTTCAAAACATTACTTACATGAATTTCAGAGGCTTTGGATTATTTTTTATTTCCTGCACAAAGTATGCCTAACTTGTTTGATTTATGTTGGACTTTTTAGTTTTCCCCTCTGCATAGTTTTGTGAAAACTCAGCTTGTTTGATGCTGTTGGCTGGTCAGATCTAATATTAATGATTGTGGAATATAGCGTCGATTGTGTGGATACTCTGTCTAGACTGCAGTATGAAGCTTGCTCTGGCTGGAGGACATGCTGTGTAAAGCCCACAGGGTGAAGCCATCCCTGCGGAAAAATAACTTTTTGTACAAATTTGTGCTAGCTAATTCAGAGAGTTTCCCAGGTATCCAGGTATCTGGACTGGGAGTCGAAATGCCCTTTGTTTGTAACTGAGGAAGAGCATGAAATGAATATGAATAAAGTTCCCTGCTCCTAAAGAAGAAATAAATCAACTCAAGCAGATGTCAAAGGGAACTGTCAGCCCCTTCCACAAAGCCATATGCCTGTAAGTTTTCTGTGGGTGGCAAATAAATTGTTTTGCCAGCCTCTTTTGTGCTCTTAACCAAGACAAGCAGTGTTGAGAAACTGGCTCTTCCTCAGCCTTTTCCAGTTTCTTCCTGAATTCATCTCTGAGGCGGTTGGATCAGGTTCTCAGCTGGGTCACACATGCTCCCACCACCATGTAAAACCAAAGCAAAGCTTCCTTCTCTAGCTGAGATCTTCTCATTCTGCTGCGCTTACCATGTTAAAGCATTGGAGTTTTGCTCAGAAGAAGGACACAACGCTTTTTAATGCTGTGGTTGCTATGTGTATGACTAAGTGTGATGAACCTTAGCTGGTGTTTGAACTGGAGTTTGGTCTGAGATCAACCATTTGGGTATTTGCTGTAATTCTCAGGTGGGATTTGCAGCCTTTATTCAAATATATCCACCCTGTAGATAAACATGCCTTGAAGATGTTTCATGGTGTGCTGTTATGGTTGGAGCTCTGCTGAAGTCCTTGTTCGCTGTGGTAAAGTTACACCTGGATGTCTTACAGCTTTTTGGCTGCCAATACTCTTTGACTTGTGCTGTGTAAACCATGGTTGTCTCGTTCAGTTCAGGCTTAGGTTTGCATCTGCTGGCTTCAGCAGTCATCCCATTAGAAGAAATCAAAGCAGCGCTAAGAATCACAGTCCTTGGTTTATTTTCTTTTGGACAGTGTTGCAAAAATAGCCCCAGCCCTGTTACCCAAACACCTCAGAAACGGCTTTTGCTGAAGCTGCAGTGAAACAGATTTCTAGCCATTTTTTTGGATACGACTTTCAAAAGCTCAGCAAAGCCTGGGCTTTCAAGTGCCACATCCAACAATAACAGCTGAAGAAAGAAAAGCTGGCTGCTGCTGAAAACAAGAAGAAAAAGGACAGCAGGGGATTGCATTGGATTACATTTCACTGGGGCACAGGAGTGCAGTGTGTCTGGGTCATGCCATGCACCTTATAACACCTCTGCACGTCTCCAGTCTGCTCACAGGAGCCACCCCTCACCCTGGCCATGTGTCAGTCTCAGCCACTTCATCCCTTTGCACTGACCCTTCAGGTCCTTAGGGGGCAATAATGGGGGTGAGGAAGGGACTGTCCAGGAGGCCCAGTGTCACACTGGAGATGCTGAAGCGTAACTTCACGTTGCAGCAGGAGCCTCACCTGGTCCTGGAAGTTCAGCTTGCCTGGAAGCAATTGCATGGGCTGAAAGCAGTTTAATTTACAGCCAAATAATTTATTTCAGATCTGCTTTTCTCACTCATGCATTCATGTTACTTTATTGTAATGTCAACATTTAGCACTGAAGTAATGGCAGATCTCTGGAGAACTTCACACAAGCAAGAAAGCACCATTATCTTGGTTTTACGGGCCCTGCTTAATGTTGAGAGCTATGTGGTGGTGTAATTACACTGATGTGATTAAATCAGTGCAAACCCTTGCTAGAGGGACATGCTGCACCACTGTAAGGCAGGGCTTATTATCAGTGCAGTTTAATTCAAATTACATTACTCGATTAAGCTGTGTTAGCATAAGACTCTGTTTAAACTCAGGAAATCATGTGAGGGCCTGTGTTTCTTTTAAAGGAGATAAAGATTTGGAAACTAAAATGGGTGAGGTTGTACCTTGCCCAAGAACATGCTTAGAAGCAGTGCACTTGATGAGCGTTCATAGTGCTTTCTGGGGGGAAAGGTCTGTGGGTACAAATTCATGGGGTTTATTATTAATTTTTAATAAATTCTTTGTTTAAACCATAGCAACCACTTTGGAAAGATCCTAAATCATACTAAAGCTTTACAAATAAATTAAGTAAAATCCACACTAAATTCTAGGAAGCCTGTACCACATGGGCTTGGATTTTGATAATGGCTCAATGGGTCAGTGAATAACCATAGCGTGTACAACTTAATTGGACCTTTTTTTCTTTTTTGGCAGGGTGTGGGCACTGTAAGAAAATGAAGCCAGAATATGAGAAGGCTGCAGAGTTTCTCCATGTAGCCAGTGATGTAAGCTGATTTCCTTTATTATATCCTTCAAATAATCAGTAATAAATAACTGGAGTAATAAAAGTGACTTTTCTCCCTACAACAAATTCAGCTGTTCTCATCCTCCCACAGGACCCTTCAGAATGTGCTTCCAAAGTACAGTCTCATCGCTAATGCATGAGCCCTGCCAAACTCTGAGAAAGGACATTCTGTCTTGAGCGAAAACAAAATCGAAGAATGTTTATGTATTCTGCTGTAGGCCATATACATAATACGATCAAATCCAAAATGGACTTTTTGTTTCCCCCTTTACTTAAAGATATTGAATGTGAAAAAATATAGACTTTTATTTATGAATTAGATTTGGAAAGAAACAAAAGGGGTTGATCCCTCTTTCAAATACCCTGTTTTATGGTTGCATCACTCCATTAGCTTCATCTTAAGTGCTCCATCAGCATGGCCAGAGAAAAGAGATCCAGTAATATTAGTGTTATTGATTCAGTCTGTCACTGTGTACACCATGCAAGAGGAGAAGTAGTATTACTCTCTCCCATGCTTTAGGCATCTTCAGTGGAGACGTAGCTGTTGGAGAAGGAGGAAAAACAAAGGTTAGATGAATCACACAAACATCTGCTCTCCTGTGACTCTAAAGGTGGTCCATGTAAAGATGCCTGCCAGTTAATGAAAGATGAATTCACCTTGAAGTAAACTTGTATTTAACAATACTCATTTCTTCTGCGAGAAATTAGGATTGTGGGAGAAAATGCCATTACTAGGAACAGCTTGTGAGCGTTATAAAGTGAATTATATAAAGGGAGTCTTGTCAGAAACGGGAGAACACACCAGAACACTCTGGTTACATTTAGTCCATAAGATGTCCCTGCCTGATCATGCATCAGTCCTCTGTGTCTTTTTGTGTCTCTGTGTTGAAAACTTGAGAAATTGAATTACTTACCTAGATCATGAGTGAGCACCCCAAAGTCCACCATGTCCTGTTAGGGGGGTATGGGTATGTTGCTGGGAATTACAGTTAGTGGTCTCTGTTCTAGAGTCCAGGTGTCCTTGCAGCAGTTGATGCTACCGTCAACAAGGCGCTGGCAGAAAGATACCACATCTCAGGGTTTCCTACTTTGAAGTATTTTAAAGATGGAGAAGAGAAATACACTCTGCCACACCTCAGAACAAAGAAGAAGATCATCGACTGGCTGCAGAAGTAAGTTTTGCAGATCTGAGATAGTGTTTAGGTTCCTGGTTACTGGCTCCTGAAGACTGCTTTGGTGAGGAAGTAAAACGGTAAACCTAAATGCCTTGCTAGCAAAACCGAGCTGAATTCCAGTATTCTAAGCCATACAAACATGTATTTTAATTATGGTCTCTAATACACCAAATCCTTTATTTGCTGCAGGCTTTTACATAGTTGTCGCGGTACTTCTTTCCCAAAATAAATATTTTTCAGATATACCCTAAGCCTCTCACCAGAGAAGGAATAACAATGTCTCTCAAAAATAAATAGAACATTTATTGTTCCCTCTTTATACTAAGCAGCAGATTTTACTGTTAATAACTGAATTTCTGCTGTTGTATTTTTCTTCATGGGGCTGAAGAAAAGCCAGTGAGACCAACAAGACCAGCAGCTTTGTCTGCACTAACCGACTTTTCTTGGGTGGCATGCTGAAATAAATAGAATTAAGTTTGATACATGATGAAAAGAATTTAATTTCAAAGAAGTAAATTGCTGGTACCATTCCCTCTAAGTATTCTGGAATAAAATAAGCATTTCTTTTAGGTACTGAAAGCCTAATGTGTTTTCAGTGTTATTAAATAAGAAAAAAAAAAATCCAGTGTTTTTTGTGAAGTTTTAAAATCATTTAAGCGTTAACTGCAGTTGGTGTGAGGAATGTGTTCTTAATTCTTCCCCTCTTATATGGGAGGGGAAAGGGGGTTTAATGGGGGCTTTTTGGTTGTGGATTTTTTTTTTCTTTAAAAACTACATCTCTGAGTGCTTCAAACCAGGTAATAGATGCGGTCTGGCAACAGCTTTGTAGCATGTTGGGAAGTTTTATCAGTATTTCACATTTAGACACAGCACTCCCTTGGCTTCCCTATAGATATATATATATATCTACTCAGGCTCCAGGCTGCTGTGTCAATACTGGATTAGTATTAGTCACTATCCTAGTTTCATCAGTTTGCTAGAGTATTTGGAGTGCTACACAGTTTGTATTGAGTTACAGTCAGGTTGATGCTGCCTGTACATATTGGCAGATGAATAAGCAATGAGGAAGAGGAAAGGGGTGTTAATCCTTTCTGGATCCTGTTTTGCCTCTGGAACGCTTTTGTCTGCAGCCTCAGGTAGTCAGCAACCTGGGAAATCCAGACAACTTGTCTCCTGCTCTTGACTGATGGATGTTCTCCCAATTAGAGAAACAATAGAGTGCTTGAAAATCCTTGTTTGCTGACCAGGGATAAAATGGTCATAGCTGCACTGAAGTTGGTGGAAATAGGGATGCGTCTGGGGTATAGCCTGGAAATAAAAGTACAGCTTGTGTAAACCTGTCCCAAAGAGTGGTCTAGTCACAGCCATGCGGGTTGCAGTTCATTCCCTCTGTGGTGAATGTAGTATGTACTGCCACACTGGTTGTTACCAGTCTCTGGGTAGCTTGTTTCAGGTCAGCATGGGAAGGTCTGTGTGAGATGAAGTCACGCCTTTGACTCTAACTGTAATTGATGATAGCTCACACTGACTATGTTTGTGTGAAAATTCAGACCAGCTGTCCTAATTCTTTTGCTAACAACTGGTAAATCAGTATCGATGGAAATACGATGGATATCCACGAGGTGACCTTGAGTAGGACTTTAAAAATTGAGTCTTTTTCCACCTGGTTTTTATGCACCTGATACATCTTAAAATAGTGTCATTCAAAGTGACAGGAAAGCCTGAAAAGCTAATTTATTACTAACGTGACATATGAAGGTCTTTATACAATGGCACCATTCTGATGATTTTATATAAGTACTCACTATTTAAGATACAGCAGGAATGAATTTAATGAGTTTGAGAGAAGTCTGGGAGCTAGTGAATAGCAGAAGTTTTGTTAGAGGTGCTCTAGATGTGTGAGATTGCTCTGATCTAGTCAGTATGTGCAGTCATAATTGAAACCTGACATTCTCATTATCAAGGTAAAATATTCCAGTTCAGTTACCCTCAGTCTTCTGATTATTGCATCCTGGCTTTAATATCTGAATTCAAGAAGAGGTCATGAAATTCTTTATAGAAGTTTGCATGATAGAGGTAAAGAGTACAAAAAGAATGAATCGAAGATGCTGTTCTGTATCAGTTGCCTTTTGATTCCATCTGCTTGCTGTTCTCAATTCATGCCTATGAATTGAGTGATACAAGAGCAATGTTTTTTCCACCAAGATGTTGGATGCAATTTAGGAAATCTTTATTCCGCATTCATATTAATATGCCTGAGTACAATCACTTAAATTACATTTTTATTGAGTTCCAGAAATTAACTTGCATCTTTCTTTGTTGTTATCTGGTATTGGAAATATCAAGCACATTTTTCTACTGTACAGGCACCCTAAAGCATTGCTTGACCTCAGTTCCCTCATAGTAGTTAATACCAGGACATGATGCCCCTTTGCTGCTTCCAAAAACATTTTCAAACCAATCTCATTTCCTTTCCTTTCTAGTCCTGAAGCACCACCTCCACCTGAGCCTGCATGGGAAGAAAAACAGACTAGCGTTATGCACCTTGCTGGCGAAGACTTCAGGGAGTCCTTGAAGAAGAAGAAGCATGCCCTTGTCATGTTCTATGCACCTTGTAAGTAAATACACCTCTCTATGTGGATGGGTTTTCTAACCCTCCAGTTTATGGAATCCTGACTTAATTCCCTCCCAGTCCACAGACTTTTAAAGGTTAATAGCTGATTCTAAATACAACTGCTTGGGACCATTATTGGCACCATCATTTGTGTCCTTATAAATGGCAATAAACCAGTATACAGTGTTTTATTTAAAGAGTCATTGCATTAATGCAGACACGAAAGCAGGCAGAGGCGCAAAACCAAACCAGATTTTTTTTTTTCCTCTGCTGCATTTTATGGTCTTTATAACAAAATGCAGTCCTTTATAGTAGGACAATGGACATGGAGAGCCTGAATCGTTAGTGCAACACTTCAGTAGTAAAATTGATATAGTGGTGAAGGAGGAATCAGTCCCTGCAGGCTGAGAACAAATTTTGATAGAACAAGTTTTGTCTGTAATAAATCTACATTTAAATCTCCACTGGAAATATGGGCACAACTTCCTCCTCCCAGATTGTTTTGCGTGCATCATACACACACTTTCTTTTGAAGCTCCTCAAAATATTTCTGGAGTTCTGAATGGGGCCTTTTTATAAATTAAGCGAAGGGGAAAAATTTTTTCCTGTTTTCCCCTGTTATCCCAGAGACGGGCAGTCTTGGTACAGATTCTTAACATTTGAGGGGTCTGTCAAAGGGAGAAGATAATCTTGGCACTTAATATTATGTGGTATTAACTTGTTCTAATAGCAACATGACTCAGCCCCCTCATATGCAGGAAAAATTCTTCCCTGTCACATGGCCAGCCCTGTGGTTAATGGATAATCTTCAGATAAGCAGTTAGTAACCTTTTCCTATTAAACTGAAGGTATTTTCCAGAAAGGGAGAAAAAGCTCAGGTCCTTAATGTTATGTTTAATCAGGGAGCTCCTTATTTTGCTTTTCTGTTAGAGAATTAAACATGAAGGCTTTTGGGCTCCCATGAAGACCTGCTGGATGTCGGAGAAAAGAGCAGGTGCAATTCAGAAAGGAGATTTCTGGAAGGTTGTAAAAGGAAGGAGACTTAATCCCTTCTCAACTCCAGTCCCCACCACCTATTGACTAAAAATTGCCCGTGTGACAGGAATTTTTGATTCATGGACCTTAACTGATTAAGAGCAAGCTGTAACTTTATAATCAAATGATTGCATACAAAATTATAAGATTTAGGAGTTCAGGACTTCTTGAGTTCTCTTTACTTGATGAGTGACCTTCTGTGGAAGAGAGATTTATTTCCCTCTCAGTTTTTAGCTGCATCTTTTTAAGACACTTAAGTTCTTGCTTTTTTTAAAGGCCGTGTTTAAAACAAAGACACTATGTGCAGTGAGTATGTGGTTCTCAGGGTTGAAAGCAGGATGGGCTAGTTGTGATGCCATTGTTTGCGGGTTGACTTCTGCCCTTACTCCAGGAAGGGTGAATAAACATCAGCCTGGCCCTGTCTGTACAAAAGGGCTGTCAAAGTAAGTCTTGCATAATGTAAGGCTGTTGGGTCCTTTGAGGCTGCCCTTCAGACATGTTATTCTTGCACAGTGCTGCATATGACTGCCTATTTACAGGACAGAGAGGTGGAATCTCTTTTGGCCATCCTGTGACTCCTAAGACAGTCAGCATTGCTGTTGTGTTGTCAGTATGTGGGTCATGCACAGTTTCTGATTTGTCAGATTTGTTCTCTCAACGTGTGGAAGTGTCTGTTCGCAGAGCAGAAAGCAGGCACACAAAGGGAGTACAATGAGCCTGCCTTTTGTTGGGTGTAGGAGAAAGTAGCAGATGAATATTTTAAATCTCTGGTTTCTGTGAATTGATCATTAATGCAATAGAATGGTACAAATCATTCTATTTTCCAGCTCTTCTGCAGTGATAATGTGCCTCCTGCTAAATTTGATAGATTATGTCTTGCTTACCATTTTGTCAATCTTGAGACCTTTTGGAGCTTACATTGCCAATTAGTCTTAACTTGCTTATTTTAGTGCAGAAGGAACACTGGTAAAATTGCCAGGCCCTATTATCTCAAATAATTTTCTTCTTCTATTCAGTTTCACATCTTAGGTCAGTACAGAATCACAGGATGTTGTTCCATTCACTTGTGACTCTATGGCAGTATTTGTTATACTTACACATATGCTGAGATATTTTAAGATTGGGGGGGTGTGTATACATGCATATATAAAGTATGTTTATGTATAAATATTTATGCTAAGAAATGTATCTCTCATCTGTCATTAGAATTTAAAGCAGCAAGCTGAATATTCTGACCTTTGTAAAGCTTTCAACTAGAATGACAAACCTTTAGGCAAAGGGCACAGATATATATCTCACATACAAATTAAAATGAGATCTGGCTTTTTGGTGGCAGTTTCCAGTCCAAATCACTTAATATGTATAGGAGAATCATCAATCTGCTGCTATGCTGATAACTCTGGACTGAGCTGAGCAGTGCTTTGATAGTACTGAGCAGTGTTTCATGGTGATTTAGGTCTGGAGGAAAAGACTGCGATATCCCCATGGAAAAGATGGGGAACTCATTACTCCATCACCCTGAATGTGGGTGAAGCATAAAGGTTATTCCTGGTGCCTGTGGAACATTTTAAGGTCAAAATCAACTCTTGAAATTACTGGGAAACAAAATCCATTCCCGTGGACTTGACACCCACAGAGAGTGATGTTCTTGATCTCATATTCCCATTGCTTCCCGTTGGCATCTCTCTGCACTCTAATGACTGATTTGGAGCAGGAGGCAGCAGTAGGGGCAGGTCCCCAGTACTGACTTGGGCAAAAGTTCCAGCTGCCGAACAGCTAATGCTGCTTGGGCCGATAACTGCGTTGGACCTGATCTTCATCCAGATGTCCATTGGGCAAGTCTGTACTCTCTGCGGACACCATGCTGCACAGGCTCGTGGTGCAGGCTGGCGCTTGCCGGTGCTTCTCAGGGCTAGCATTTGGAGCAGGCTGCTGGCATCCTGCACAGCACCTGCACAGCTCTTCTCTGGATCCTGTGGGACTCTTATGGTCTGAAGATGTAATTGTCATTCCACTTCCTTACCTCTGAGTTCAAAATGCCTAAAGTAGGAGGACTACAATGACATAGTCTGCTGAAGTGAAGCATGATGCTACAGGTGTGTGTCATATCCTGAGGCCTCCCATGAAGGGGTTTGAGGAGCATTTGAAAGCAGTAGTCTTATTGCAGCATTGGAGAGGTGTTTTGGCAGGGTTTATGGGATCAGTGTCTGTATTATTTCCATAGGCCAGTCTTTGGAATACTGGATACCATTAACTGCTTAATGTTCCCTTTCCTAACTGCTTGGCTTCATCCAGAAATAGGGAGAAGATACAACTAGTCTGAGTGTATTTGGTGTACACACATAACCTGGTATGTGGGTGATCAGGATTTGGGGGGCTGTGAACCAAATCGGAAAGTAAGCCAAATGGACAAGAATAGATCCAGCATAGCCCAGTTAGACAGCAGGGCTTACCCAGCTATGGCCAGAAGTACATTAGCTGCACGTCTGATATCTGCAGCCAGAGTTTGTTTCATGACTTGCAAGCATTAAATGCCTAGTTTGCATCAGTGCCATTTCTGGGATCAGCACACACTGACTTTTCTTTCTTCTTTCTCTTATGTCCTCACTGTTCATACAGCTTATCTGAATGTGTTTTATCTGCGTTTTTACTTTTATGTGCTCTCTCTACTCTGTTATCACAGATAATTGAGATTTGACTTTGCGAGTGCATTACATTTTAACCTCCTACTACTATAGCACTGAAAACTGGAAAATAGAAGCAGTTGGTTGTGAATAGTTCTCTGAATCACAAAGGATAACAAAGTTCCAGTAAATAACATGTCTTCTCAGTTGGAGATGGTTTTGCTGCATTACTCGAACTGAAATAAGGGGAAAAAAATGTGGTTGGAGCTGGGTGAGGATTTTTCAATGAAATAGGAAGATGCAAATAGTTCTTCAGGAGTGTACTGTGGTTTTAACCCAAACTTCTGGCTGGAGAAGCCCTTGGAGTCCTATGTGAAATTTCTTGTTGAGCCAATGCAAAGACTATATGAAATTAGTGACTGTCACATTCTCACATGGTTCCCTCTTCTGACTTGTTCATCCCTGGGATTTAATATGTCTTTCTGGTGTCAGAATTTGGTGATGACACTGTTAAGTTTTAGCTATTCTTGGGTGACACTCCCTCAAGCTTATGCTAGATCTTTTCTGCTCTTATAGAAACAATTCAGAACAGGGGACACAGGCTCCATAGATGGGCATCCTTAATCACATTAGACAAAGCATCACCAGCAGGTCAAGGGAGCTGATCTCTCTACTCAGCAGTGGTGAGACACAGGCAGATTGCTGTGTCCAATCATGGGCTCCCCAGTACAGAAAACACATTGACATACTCAACTGAGTCCAGTGAAGGGCCATGATGATGGTTAAGGGTCTGGATCTGATAAATGAGGAGAGACTGAGAGGGCTGGGATTGTTCAGCCGGGAGGAGGCTCAGGAGGATCTTATGAGTATGTGTAAGTGCATAGTGTGGGAGTAAAGAAGATGGAGCCAGACTATTCTCTGCAGCACCCAGGAGAAGACAAGAGGCAGTGAGCACAAATTGAAATGCAGGAAATTTTGCTTAAACATAAAGAGGAAGTGTTTTATTCTGTTTTGACTGTGGAGGTGGTTGAACACTGGAACAGGTTGACCAGAGAGAGCATGGAGTAGCCATCTTTGGATATATTCAAAACCCAGCTGTGCGCAGTGCTGAGCAAGCTGCTCTAATTGACCCAGTTCTAAGCAGCCAAGTTGAACTAGATGATCTCCAGAAGTGCCTTCCAGCCACAGCAGTGCTGTGTTTCTAGGAACAGTAATACTGGAGTTCAAAATACACAGTGGTTTTGTTTTGGCATTTGTTTCTGTTTAGCTGGCTTTAGTTTGGGGTTTTTTTACCTTTCCCATCAACTTCTGAATTTCGTTAAATAGGAAAGGCTTAATAATACCCCCTATGAAGAGACTACAAATGAACCAACTATGTCAGGAACAGGAGTTATACATAATGGAACAGTCATTTGCAGGTCCAAATGACGGGGAGGGGGCACTTACTTTTTAGATCAGTCACTTGTGGTGGAAGGGCTCAGCTGTCAGTTCCTACTTTTATAAAAACACAATAAGCACTGTTAAAAATAGACTTTCAGCAGCAATGAGAAATAATGGGGGCAAAATGCTCCTTTTTAATGGTTCATAAGGGTGGCATTTGACAATGTTATTAACTTGCCAAATGGCCTCAATTTGTGGGACTGAACAAGGTTTGCAGAATGGGTATTTTTAATAAATGCTTTGCTGGGAGCTGCTTTCCAGTTCTCTGTTCAGCAGTGGAACTTTCACTTCTCTGGAAATTATTTTTGCCAGCTGGAAAAGGTTATTTTCTGGTGAAGCCTGACCCACAGGGGTTACCCAAAGAACACTCAGAAATAAACCATCCTGAGGATTATTTTAATGAGGTATTTTTGTATTGAGTAAGTGGCTGTACAAGAGGATGTGCAATTAGGAGACATCAGCCTCCTTGGCTGTTCAGGGTTTTTTTGGTGGGATTTTTCTTTCAGGTCTGACAGAGGCGAATGGGGGTGCTTAATCTGTGTTGCACCTGATAAAATCACAGAAGACTTTTGAGATGGTGTGTAAGCTGTTAAAAGGCTGTGTGTTGTTCTAAGTTGTTAGTGGGAGATGGTACGTGGGTATTGTTCTGGTGGAAAACAGAGTTCTTTGGCTTCCAAGTCCATCAGGAATATTGACATCATTGCTGTCTGGTGGGTCCTCTCCTGGCCATCAGTAGGTAGTAAGAAAGAAATCAGACAGGGATTTCTTCAGCAGTAAAAAGTCAGGCATGGGTCATGTTTTTTCAGTTCTGACTAAATCAGTTCTGCCCATCCTTGTGTGTTTCATCAGCAGTGCATAAAATGCTGGGAGCTAAATTAAACCTGCATTAATTTTATCCACAGGCTTTGCTCAAAGTATTAATCATTCTATATTCTGGTATGCTCCTTCTGTCTTTTCACAATAAAAAAATGCTCAGGTTTTTTTCTCCAAGTTATGCATTGGGGAATATACAATGATAAAGCACTTAGCTAAGTGTCCTTGTCAAAGTGGGTTTTACTGTGTGCACAGTGGGTGCAGATGGCATTTTGGCTATTAATGCTAAGAAGCATAGGGGCCAGTGTGCTCCTCCAGCTCTGCTAGCTTGCTTGTGGGACCCAAGCTGCCACAAAAAGCTGTTTTTAAGAAAGGGGTGATGTTTCCTTTTCGTGTCTCCCATTTTTTGCAGGAAGCTGGGACAAAGCTGGTTGCACCATGTCTCAGCCTTTGTGCAGGAAGTTTTGGTGAGATAATGCTGTTCTGGCTAAGCCAGACTGCTGTAACAAAACACAGTGACTTTGGCTGTGAGGCCTCAGCCCACAGCTGCTGGGCCTGAGATGACCAGTCTGGCTATCAGTGCTGAGTACACCTGGGTTGCATCGCTCTGTATGAAGGATGCACAAAGTGGGCTGAAACACTCCTCAGTTGAGTTAATGAGTCCAGCTGCTCAGAGAAAGCAACAGCTCAGGTGAATTCAGTGTCCCATGATGGCCTTGTACTGGCTTCCACCAAGAGGCTTTCCTGTTGCTTGCAAATGCATCTTGTTAAGTTTTCATTAGGAGGCTGTATCAGAGAGCCTGAACAAAATGTGTATGTTTGTAAATGAAGCTTAAGCTATCAAAAAATTATTAAAACCATGCTGAACAGAAAGAATGTGTTTCAAGGCAGAAACCCTTGCAGGAAGGATTTTCTGGTTGTTGACTGAGGCAGAAGTGAGGTCTGGACTCTCTGATAATGAGGCTTTAAATCCTGTGTGGGCTGGCACTGCAGAATCTTGATACGTTAGCTCTTCTTCTGACTGGTTTCTCTCCTGCATTAGTGATGCTGTTGCTACAGGCTCGTATTAGCAAGGTGCATTCCTGTTGCTGTAAATAGTGCTGATGCCACAGAGCCCCTTAACAGGCTGCTTATGACAAAGGATGAATTTCTAGAGTGGTCTCTGCAGTCGGGCTGGCAGAACTGCTCTTAGCCCCAGTATTAGCGCCAAGAATATTAATTAGCACCGGGAGAGCAGTTAAAACTGCTCTCAGCTTGGAAGTTGAGGCAATTCAGAGGACTGCACTTAGCTGTGACAGAAATGCTCTGAGGTTATCATGGAGCAGTGGCATCAAACTAAAATTTGTTGGGGTGATCCAGCCCCTCTTGTTCTGATGACTTTGTTGCTGCTATGGCAATTGTTTTTGTCTAAGCCTGTGGTTTCCAAAGGTTTTGTTTTTTGTATCCCTCATCTTCTCTGCCTATCCCCAAAGTGCTACAAAAGAAATGGTTCAGATAGCTTGGGAAAAACTGCAACAAATCCCACCAGCAGGCTGTGAAATTGACAGTAGTTACAGCTAGGGAGACAAGCCCTGGCTGACCTGATGCTTAACTGAAAACCTCATGACCTTTTTCAAATCAAAAGTGAAGTCCCCCTCCTTTCAATTACTAATATCTTGTGTCTTGGAATTATGATTACCCTGTGTGTCAGGTCATGTCATCAAATGAGCTCTGGTTCCAGATATTCAATTAAAAGGCCCTCCAATTCTCTACTGATAGAACAAAAGCAAATTAACCTTTCAGTAGCATCTCCGAATGCCTTTCTCAAATCTGCCTGTGGATTCAATAAGTTCTGTAGCTACACAAGTTCTATTGGTTTAAGCAGTATACCCATTTTAAGCTCTGATCTGTGCAATTACTGTCTGTGGCCTGTCTTTCCTTGATTGACCAAGTAATATTCTTGTTTTAATTCTAGTTAATCACTTGGAACTCTTGAAGTGGAAACAGGCTTTTCTTTACTCTGCAATCTACAAGCTCCTGGGTTTGCTTTGATAGCTGTGCAATGTACTGCTTTCAGTTGCTTAGAATTGCAGTCATTTAAAAACCAGTAACAGAGGGCAGCATCTACCCCTGTTATTTAGATGGTGATGATTTCAAGCAGAGATGGGGAATCAGGAAAGTCATTCCCTGCTCTGCACTTTGCATGCTGTAGGCTCCATCCTGACATTTGCTGAGCTTTCTAGGGCCCTGATGGTTTTGCAGTAGAGTGAATGGAGTCAGCACCTTGCAGCCCTACTCCCCGTCAAGCAGGATTGTGAGCCCTGAGAGTCACTTAACCTCTTCCTGGCTCCATTTAACCTTGTGGGTAATGACAGAGGGGGATAATCACTTCTGTGTCTCTTAGGAGCAATTTGAAGTGTAATTAACTGGTATTAGTTAAAGCATTTGAGATCACCCGTTGAGAGGTACTAAAGGAAGCTGGGGGCTGAAGGGGGAGCAGAGCTCTTCCTCATGCTGATGATAGACCACAGACAGCACAAATGCCATGGTCTCACAAATCACTGGGCTTTCAGATCTCCTTCACAGGGTTGGCCAGGACTTTGCTCTGAAAATAGTGACAGTTAAAGTTAGTGTATTTGGTGTGGAAACAGTCTGCAACATTAAAATACGCATGTTTAAACATATACACTGCTTTGTTACTTCACTTACCTGATTTTATTATGTACAAGATGCTAAAAGTACACACAGAGACAACATTGGTGGGGTTATGCATCATTACATATTAATGCTGGGCAAAATGTATAAGGTAGTGATTTGTGAAGTCAAAATGCCTGATCTGAAATGACTTAGAGCCATTTTAGTAGGAATGCTCTGGTTAGGGTCAGCAGGGGAGGTCATCCTTGCTTGACCTGTGTGGCAGTGCTGGTGTGCTGCAGTTCCCATTCCTCAGGAGATGATAATACAATAACAACAAACCATATCACCTCTGTAGCAGTTTCAGCTCAGCAATGTGAGTCAAGGACAAGTTGCTCTGATCAGGTGAACCACTGCATAAAAGCACCTTTTTTAGAAAACCATTTCCTTTCAGACTGAAAATCACTGGTGATGGAGAATGCGAATTTCCTGCCTGAATTTGACTAGCTTCAGCATGCAGGTAGCTCGGGAGGTTACTTAGCCTTTGGCACACAGCTTGAATAGCTTATTTTAATAAAAAGTAGACTTTTCTCGCTATCACTTCCTAATCTTTATATTTAAGCTACTGACACACTGAGCTTTCTACGTGAAATGCCCCTACCAGTCCTGCTACTTTTCTTACAGGCCTTCTGAGCCCACTCCAGTATGAACTCATTCTTGATTTGTGGAACAAGAACTGCAGACAGCATTTTGGAAGTGCCATGCATAGAGGCCCTCTCCATAGGCATTTTTCTATATGAGATACCTGGTTTGCTGGTGACAGGTGGGGTACACCAGTCCCAGAGGGGGAAAAGGTTTTTGTAGCAAGAGTTAGCAGGGCTCATTGACAGGGCTTTAAATGAGATACGAAGGGAGCAATTGCTGAGGTGAGTGGCTTGAGAGAGGACGCCTGCAACATCGGAGCGGAGTGGGGGGAGATCAGCATCCAGGAGCCTCACCTCAGAGCGCCAAGAGCCACCGAGGGAGCCTTGGAACTTAATCTTGCAAGTCGGGTTAAGGACAATAGAAAGGGCTTCTTCAAATACATAGAGGATAAAACTAACACAAGAGGCAATACAGGCCCACTGCTGAACGAGGTGGGTGCCCTGGAGACAGAGGATATAAAGGAGGCGGAGGTGCTGAATGCCTTCTTTGCCTCTGTCTTTACTCCTGCAGACTGTCCCCAGATTCCTAGAGCCCCAGAAGGAGTCAGGATAAAGGAGAGGTTTGCTTTGGTGGATGAGGATTGGATTAGGGATCAGTTAAGCAATCTGGACATCTATAAATCGATGGGTCTGGATGGAATACACCCACGGGTGCTGAGGGAGCTGGCAGAGGTCATTGCTAGGCCGCTCTCCATCATCTTTGGTAAGTCGTGGGAAATGGGAGAGGTCCCTGAGGACTGGAGGATGGCGAATGTCACACCAGTCTATAAGAAGGGCAAGAAGGAGGACCCAGGTAATTATAGACTGGTCAGCCTTACCTCCACCCCTGGAAAGGTGATGGAACAACTTATTCTTGACACCATCTCTAGACATATCAAGGATGAGGGGGTCATTAAGAGCAGCCAACATGGTTTTACCAAGGGGAAGTCATATTTGACCAACCTTATAGCCTTCTATGAGGAGGTAACTAAGTGTTTGGATGATGGTAGAGCAGTAGATGTGTTTTTTCTTGATTTCAGTAAGGCATTTGATACTGTCTCCCATAGCATCCTCATAGATAAGCTAAGGAAGTGTGGGCTTGATGATCAGGTAGTGAGGTGGATTGAGAACTGATTGAAAGGAAGAAGGCATAGAGTGTTGTGGTCAATGGGGCAGAATCTAGCAGGGCAGGGCAATGGGGCAGGGACACCTCACACTAAACCATGCCACCCAAGGCTCTGACCAACCTGGCCTTGAACACCATCAGGGATGGAGCATTCACAACTTTCCTGGGCAACCCATTCCAGTGCCTCACCACCCTTACAGTAAAGAACTTCTTCCTTATATCCAATCTAAACTTCCCCTGTTTAAGTTTTAACCCATTACCCCTTGTCCAGTCACTACAGTCCCTAATGAAGGAGTCCATCCCAAGAATCCCTATAACCTATAGCCATGCCTACCTCATCTTTTCATTTATATATTCAGTGAAGTTCCTTTTGACAACTCCATCATTTTCTTTCAAGGCTATATTTGTACTATTGTGTGGTTTTCTTTTGCTTCTAATATGTTTAAAGCCCCTTATGTACTTAAAACATCATTATTACCTCTGCTGACTGTAGATACTGCTTTAATGCCCATTTTGCTTCCTTTATCTATTTTGTACAAATTATTCGCTTTTGATTTATATTCATTAAAAACAGCTTTACCTTTCTTCTATGTGCTATGCTAATACAGATTCCACTTTTCTAAGGAAACTGAATTAACCTTGCGTTGTTCGGCTATAGAGAGGTTATATTATATCATTGGACTTTGTAGTTTCAAATTAAACAAAGAATGAAGTAACTTAAAGGACTTTTTTCATATGTAAGCAAGTAGAAACCTGTGTTTGTTGGAAAGAGAAGTTGATTCCTTTAGGCAATTCTGAAAATTCCATACAATTTTGTTTTAAATGTAATAAGGTGACTGTTATTCAAACATGGTGTGTCTCTTTCATGCACTACTCTGGAGGCACCTTTATAATTGCCATCTGGGCCTAGTACTTTTGTACACTGAAATTTTAAGAGTCTGTATGTTTTTGGTTTGACTCACTGTCATTGCTAAACAATTCACTTGGTTAAAAAAAGAAACCCTGTCTAATCAAAATTTCACCATTTGATTGTAAAAATATATGTAGGTTATTCACTTGATTGTTCCATTGCTTTGAAATCCTCTTTGCATCCCTTTTGGCATCCCATGGGACTCTGCAATTATGGGAAATGTTTACAATTTTGAGTACAGGCTATTTTTTTCGGTGGATTTATTGAATGGCTACCACAGCATATGCTTGATTACTCTGATGTTAGGGGCAATTTGCACTTGGTTTTTAATACTGGCTCCATGTCTGGCTTACCTTACCTGACAAATGGGTTTACTTTGTTTTTCCCTCAGTCTGCTTTTTGTTTGGTTGGGGTTTTTTTTCACTAGTTTGTGAAATGTGAGTACTTCATAAGTTTTTCTATTTCCCCATGCAACGTCTTTGATTTCCATCACATATACAAATGGCTTGTGGCATCATTTTGGAAACCACATCCAGCTCAGCCCTGCAGTTCTTTATTTCTTTACAGTTGTCAAAACAGTGTTTCCATGAGGATAAAGCCAGCTTCTGTACTGCCCTCTCTAGCACCCTACTGTGCCCAAACCAGTGCTGGCTCATTGGTTCTTTCTTCAAAGACACTCAGAGAAGATGCTGCATTGTGTGATTGTTCTTGCTATCAGTGAATTCAGTCCACAGAAAATAAGTGGGGCTACATATTTTCCATCAGTTTATCTCTCAAAAGACCCACTATAGCTTTCCTTTAAATGCTTCTCTAATTAGAAGAGATCTAATCTGATTCCCTTCCCCAGTCAGTGATAATGGGTCTAAGTGAAGCCCACTTGCTTGCTTTCTCTTACCTGCTGTTCAGCAGCCCTTCTTCTTGAATTTTTACCCACAGGAACCATATTTTTCATGTACTGGATCAGTCAAAATCTACTTTGTTTTGAAGGTGAGGAATGCGCTGGTACTGCAGTGTGCCTTCCCAGCCCTTACCCAGCTTCACAGCATGAGTGGTGTAAAAAAGAAAATAAAAAAAATCCCTGTAGAAAATACTGGGTTCAGGTGAATTTCAAATTTGGAGTGCAAAGGCAAAGAGAACTTAGAACCCCTCTACTGCAGGTGTTCTCGTACGTTTCCATGGACCTGTGGTTTAGGCAGGCAGATCTCATCCTCCAGCAGGTTTCAGTGGTCAGGCAGAGCGGATACCAACATGAGCTGAATGAAAGCACCTCCAGAGTGCAAGATTTTGAGCAGAGAAACAAGAATGTCTGGCCAGAGCTGTAAATAAAGCTGTTTTGTTTGCTGATTGGGAATGGAGAATGGCCTTAACACATGCTACTGCATGTGCATTCTATGTCAAGCTCTCTTGATTTTCTGCTAGTTGATGCAAGAGTGTTTCTGCATTAGAAACTGAAGTTAGCTTGAGATTTGAGGAGGTGATTAGAGATTTTTAAGTTCCAGTGCTGGGTTGCTGTGGAAAGGAAAACCTGTTCCAGGAGGAGCAGGTTCTTTAAGATTTCTAGTCAGGGACAGGAAACTGCTGTTAAGTTCACATCTGCTGCTAACGCTGTTCAGATCAAATTTAACTATGATGTAAAAACGAAGAAAGAAAATGGGTAAAGGAAAGCCCTGCACCTACATTAGAAGGCTCTGCTCCCAGATGTACTACTTCCATTGCTGCTCAATTGGAAGTCCACCTCTTGGCCATGTTGAAAGTTTGTGTGCTACCATAGCACCCAAATTATTCAACTAAATTAAATGGGGTACATCCTCTGCTTTTTTTAGTCCTTAGTGGCATACTGCCCTATAAATGCTAGTGAGAAAAGTCAGGACCCTTGGATTCTTGACACCTTACCACACCTTCATGCCACCAGTTTAATCTCTCTCCGTTGCAGTCTATCTGGAAAACTGTTTGTAAGGAGCCTGCACACTTCCTATCCTCATGTACAGTGCTTGGTACATTTCCTTTCCTTGCACTTTCAAATCTGGAAGATAGTGTTAACACTTAAAATAAAAGTGTGATAGTGGGTGAGAAGAGGGAATGGGAGAACAAGTTTTCCGTCTGTCAAATGAAGACATCAACCTCTGCTTTTATTTTTTTTTGGCATGTGTGCTTTAAATAGAATGACTGTGTTGGGTGACTTCCAAGTGTTTGCTGCATTTGGCAACCCTTCTAAGTTGTAACAGATGAAGTTCTGCTATTCCATATGATGTGCTTCTTCTCCCTTTCCCGGTGACTCCTTGAAACTCCTTGGGAATTCAGCTTAGCATCCACATCTGTTCCATGGATGGATGTCCAAGGCTAACAAAATGCCTACTGGACTTGGAGTCAGCTCTGCCAAAAGCCATATGGTTGTGTTTTAGTTTTGCAAGCACAGCGCAGTAAAGAAAGGAGGTTGGGCGAAGGGAGAAGTGAGGGGAGGAGGGATGAACTTGAGATCAGTAAATGAAGGTAACTTTTGTCATTTTGATCTAGAGTAGGAAGATGAAAAGATCACAGAGAAGAGGAAACAAAAACTTTGAGCATAAGTTACTTTATCCATTGTTTCGAACTACGTGGTATTCCTCTCCTCTGTGTGGTGGTGTTGACCACAACCTCAAAGCATGTTTGGTTTTGCCTACCTTTTCCAAAATGCATTAACAGTCTAGATATTTGGATGCTTCCTTTGGCCTTACAAGATGTGCATCTTTGCTGAGAACAATGCTCAAAACCCTTCTTGGTGCCACCTATTGAACAGCATACAGCAACGTGCAGTGGTGACTCGCTAGGGTGGAAGGGATGTTGAGCAGCTGCTGATGCTTCTCTGCACTGGTTTCTTACCAGTCATCTGCTGGCCCCTGTAAAATGGCAGTTTGCATTTTTAATAGCCATTGACTTCTGTGTGTCTGAAAGAATATGCTTGCTGTTTGTCAAATCACGTTCTGGTTTTCTTGAAGTATGGTTCATGGAGAGCTCTTACCTGCTGCAGTGTTAGTGGGGGCTTGGAGAGAGGCTTTACTGAATTCCCCATCCTTGGTACATCCAGCACCCATAAGGGGGGAAATACATCAACTGGTGTATCACGAAGGTATTAGGGAGGAATAAGAAGACCGAAGTCTCAAGTTTCTCTTGAAATGTCTTTTATTGAGGGTTCAAAAGTCACCATTTTGTAAAATCTAAATTTCAAGCTCAAGAAAGGGGAACCTGAAAGGTTTAAGGTTTTAGGAGCCTTTATGTTTTAGTGTAACAGTTGGAAATGCTTTCCAGTAAACTACAGCATGTAGATTAGAGCACATGTTCTTGTTTTAGGGGTCCCTGATTTTTGTGCATGTGTATGTGTGTCTCTGGAATTCTTTTTAGATATTGTCACCAGTTCTGATTTATTTCTGTAGAGCAGTGTTAACAAATCAACCAAGGCATTCACCCCACGGTATAGGAGATTATCCAGGTTGTGTCAAGAGGCAGGCTTGAAACCTGAAGGCTTTTCAGTATCAGGCAGATTGGACAGGCAAGTGACAGGAGAGAAGAGGGGTCACAGAAATGGGCTGATGGACATGGCAGCAGCCTAGAATCATAGCTTCTTCCTCCTCCTTTTCTTTCTTGACCATTTCCTCCCAGGCAAATGCTGAACGAATCAACCAAGTTAATAGTCTGCAAGTTGTAGAGGACCTGCACTGTCTCCCACTGAAACACAGCTGCCATCAGGATAGACTGTCATTTTACTGTGTAAAAGTTTAAAGCTGGTAAGATGGATTTGCGGAAGTGCCTTTTTTTCCCAGGAAATGTCCCTTTGACTTTCCAGTATTCTTAGGTACTGCGTAGATTCTCAGTGTATTATATACATGTGTCATTGCAGTGCTTTCAAAATCCTATTCTGAAGAAAAGAATCCTCTCAAATTCAAAGCACTGCATGTAAGCAATGAAACAGCATTTTAGTGAAGATGAAAGGGGTGTGCAGTGTTTATGCACAGATACTGTTTTCCTTGCCAGCTGAAAGACTGAGAGAAGTTTATGAGTGTGGCTGTAAGCCTCCTAAGAAGGCATTTGTTCAATACTGACTTAAAAGTAACACAGCCACTTGTTCATCATTGTAAAATACTGGTAAACAACAGTCGCATGATCTGTAATTGGAGCAACTCATCTGTGTTCTATTTTGTTCCTATCCAGAAATAATAGAATGAGCTTTATTGCCTTTGCTAGTGTTATACAGGATTTATTGAAGCCTGTGTTCATTCCTTTTTAACCTGGATGTCAGCAAAAAAATAGTGTACCAAGTTCCTACTTCAGAGCAACCTCCTTATACTGTGTTTGGAAAAAGCAGTTTGTTACACATATGCAGGCACTTTCCTTTTCAAAGCCTTACTTAGTATTGATAGTTTGAGAGTAGTTTAGATTAATCATAGACAGTAGACATTGCTGAGAGCACTCACATCTGAGTCCTGAATCAACATTTTGTTCCCCTTCTGTGGCTTCTTCCAAAATGTTTCAGTAAATCTAGTGTATGTTTAAGCAAGGAATAAACTGGCCTGCTGTTTAATGCTGCAGTGGTACAGACAAGTATCAGTGCAGCTCACATGCAAAGTTGTGGGGTTCTTGTGAACTTTGGGGTTCTTGTGTGCTGTGTCTTTAAAGCATTTCTGGGGTTGCCCATTTGTGATGAACAGGAGGAAGGTGTCCAGGAAGGCCAGCAGCATTCAGCCTAACCTTGGACTGGACCTCTGTTCTTTGCAGTGGAAAATGTATAGCCTGTTGGACTTGCTTCTCTTCCCCTCGCTTGATGGCTTGGCTGTATCACTTCTAAATGCTCCCAGCAACTTCCTTTCCAACTTCCTTTCCAACTTCCAACCTCCTCCTGTTCACAACGGTGCTGTCTTTATTCCTGTGTCCAAATGTAGCTTGTATCTGTGGCAACAGCAATAATAACCTATGTGGTAATACCCATGAGGAGGTACAGCAGCAGGGAAATAGTTTGTCCGTTTTTTGACTAGCAATCTTAAAATGCTCTTATGGGACTGGCAAAGGAGAAGAGTTCCCTGCACTGTGGTCCCTGTACGGTTTGTTGTGTAACTGTAAGTATATACTTAAACTGCTTGAAGTCAGAGGGATTTTAAACACATGCTTAAATTCATGTGGCTGACACATGGTCTACAGATGCCTTGTCCCACTCTTCCCATAACTGGAGAACTTTTGTCTAGAATTATTCTTAATACAAATTTTCCACTAGTTCACCGTCTGTCTTGAGCTTGTCCCAGTACCTTATTCACAACTAATGTTTATGCTGTTTTTTCTTCCTGTGTCAAACAGGGTGTCCCCACTGTAAAAATGCCATTCCACATTTTACAACTGCTGCTGAAGTCTTTAAAGAAGATCGAAAGGTACTTGCTGTTGATTATTTCTGAGACACTTAAGAATGTTTTCCAGCATTTGTACATCATAGGCTTTGTTTATTGATAAGGTGGTAGGTTTGCAGATAAAATTGCTGTTACACTAATAGAAATGTATGTGCAGTTTAGGGATTGCTGGGTTATGCTTTTAACCTATTCTGCTTTCTTTAATTTATTGTCTCCTGTGTAATTCTCTGTATAAGAATTCTTTTGTATGAAGTGAAACACATTCTTTGTTATTGAAAGGTTAATAAAAGATAATCTACATTGTCTCCATTCCCCTTCAGCTTTCACCAGCTGTTGGGGTACATGTGGAGAAACCATAAATTGTGTGACAGTCCTGAAGACCTTGATCATATAATTAATCTTTGCTTGCATAGCATAAGTATGATATATTTCTATAAGTTGGCTGACTTGAGTCCACGATGTTGGGCCCTTCTAGGACCCTTGTGCTTCTGTCTTGAAGATACATATGATGGCTGAAGCTTACCAGTTATTTTCCTTGCATAAGCTGAACTATTTTAGCTGAGTGCATGCATATCTGGGGTTTAAAAAATAAAAATCCTAACACCTCAGACACTGGATTTAACCAGATAATGAACTACAGACCTGCTTATTGTCTTGGAGTAAACTGTATGTCATTCTGGTCTCTGAATTTGTTCCAGCTTCATGATCGGTTTGTGTTCAAATGTGGCATGGAAAAAATTTGGCAATTTAATAGGAAAATTGGTCTCTACAGCTTACTCAGGAGGGGAAGTGGAGAGGGAGGTGCTGAGCTCTCCTCTGCAGCCCTGGTATCCAGTGGCAGGAGAAGTGGGAATGGTTTAAAGCTGCACCGGGGGGGGGAGGGGGGTTTAGGAAGCATTTCTTTACTGAAAGGGTGGTCAAACACTGGAACAGGCTTCCTGAAGAGGTGGTTGATGCCCCAAGGCTGTCAGTGCTTAAGAGGCATTTGGACAATGCCATTAACAACACACTTTAACTTTTGGTCAGCCCTGAATTAGTCAGGCAGCTGGACTAGATGATTGGTGTAGATTCCTTCCAACTGAAACAACGTTCTATTCTACATTCTGTTCTAAATGAAGAGATAATTCTGTAACAGTTACACCCCTATTAATCTGCCTGCTACCGTAACAGAAGAATGTATCATGTTTGTTTGGTTTTTTTCTTTTTCCTATTATCTTTTCTGTGACTCGCAGAAGATGCATCAGATTATAAGGAAATAATTCTTTTATCATTGACTGCATAAAATTGGAAGTCCATCACTTATGCCCTCTGGCACATGAAAGATTCAGGGGCATTCAACTCTGGTTCTCTTACTGTTACGAATTTGTGTGCTCAGATACCTTTGAGTTTACTTGTTTGTTTCCAAGATCTTTGAGAAAGTATCCTTGTTTTCTCACTTTTCTGGTCTTTCCCAATGAAGCCTGTCTTTCCTAAACTCATTAATATTTCAGTCAGAGGAGGCAAAGCAAATGTACCAAACAATGTGCAACTTGCTTATTAGAGCCCCAGGATGTATTAACAAGCAATCTGAATCATGGCACAGTTTATTGGACATGGTGGTGGTGGTAAACAAAGGCTTGTGATGCTTTCAGCTCAGACTGCAGGTTATGAAGGGTCTCAAAGAGCAGAGCAGTGATTGACAGTTGCAACTTTTGACTTCGGTTTAAGGCTGAAGTAAGGAGATATAAAATGTAATGAGTTGGAACAGGAGAGCCAGCAGGGAATATTAAGGCTGGTACCATTTTAAAGAGGTGTGTGCAGTTAGGGAAAACAGTGTTATTCCACCCAAGTGACTTATGAAAGTGCCAGGGATTGATTATCTGGGGAGCACTATTTTAATTGTGTACAGCCATAACCTGCCAAGGTGCTTCTTGGTGCCAGTTTGTGCCATTGTGGAAAAGAAAATAAACCTGTTTATGACTGCAGAAGAGCACATGGCTGTTCTCACAAGCAGCACTGGGCATATTCCCATGTTTCAAACTGGATTGACCCTTCAGACTAATTCATAGTTCTGTAGAGTTTCAAGCTTCAATAAAATTACTGCTTAAGAGGAAAGAGTATTTCTTCTTCCAAAACTGGAGAAAGGTTCCTAATTTTGATTTTAGTCATGATGTTTTGGGTGTTTGGTTTTTTTTTCTCTGGAGAAAGGCTTGTTCACTTTAACAGAATATGGTAGCATTTACACTGTGTCTTCTTTCAGTAAGGGTGGTCCTTTAATTAAGCATTCAATTCTGCAGAAGCCAAAGACCAAGCAAAAAGCATTCCAGCCTGGAACTGGTTATAAATGGCATCTTAAAAAGTATCCTTCAGGAGACTCTGAGTCTTTACATTGGAATTTTGAAGATGAACAGAGCTTGAAGATGTTAAATATTTGTCTTTGACTCTATAGGTTCACGGCAAGGGGGTGGTTTTGGCACAGAAGCCCCCGCCTGCCTTGGGCTCTGTGTAATGCTGTGCACTTTTTCATCCTCTGTGCAGCTGGAGTTGGAGTTTAGAAACACAGTGCTCAGAACATTGGCCCCAAGTGTCAGTTCTTGTTGGCCACATCACTGCTGGTTGTTTTAGCAGAAATCCCAAGCCTGCTTGTTTGCCTAGGGCATTCATGTGGCTATAGCAAAACATGTCTCTGGGTGTAACCCAGAAACCAGAGCCCCTGTGTGTTTCTGTGTGCCTGGAGAAATAAGTAAGACCAGATCATTGGAGAAGCTAGTCCAGTGAAGCAGTTAGGATATTGCTTTCAGTTAGTTAAAAAGAAAAAAAGAACAAGGGAAAAAAGACCCATATGGAACATCCTTGCCTTGGAGCACTATGGTCTTCGCACACAGCTGCCAGAGGAAAGCCTTTGGCCTGTGCTCCACAGCTCAAGTTTTGGCAATGACCAATGAACGTCAGAAAATGCAAATGTGAGGATCGTCACTGCTGAGCAGATTGAATAGCAGGAATGCATGTTCACTGACTGCTTCAGAGACTCTTGAAAGGGAACCAGCTAAATCTTAAAAAAAAAACCCTGCATTCTGCCTTTTGGCTGATCCTAAAGTTCAGCTTGAAAGAACTGATTTGTGATGCTCCAGCTTGGATTTGCTGAGGGAAAACACTTGACTTCTCAAGGCTTCTCAGAAACAAATCTCTGGAACTCCCCCTAAAGGGGCTGCTGTTTGACCAATCTTGTCTATTTTCTCAGAAGACTGTTCCTATACAAATGAACTGACCCAAATCAGAGCACTGCAGCTGGGTTCTAGTGAGTTTGTACAGAAACAGCTGTGGCAGAGATTGCTGGAAAGGGTGCAGCTGATGGGGTGAGTTGAGGAGTTGCAAGACAGCAGTGAAACTGTTGAGTCCTCAGTGTGTATTGCAAAACATGGGTTGAACTGTGGTTGAAAATCATCATACCAAGCAAATCAGTGTACAGAGTTAAAATTTTAGTTTGGCCAAAAATTTGATCCCTATTTGCTTAAAAAAAAGCATGTGTTGAATTTCTTTTAATTAGGCTCATTAAATATGGTGATGTTAGCACTGTACATTATGGTGCCTACTAATGGATCTTCCTTTTGCAAATAGGCCTGCTTTGAGAACAGCTGATGAATTGCAGCTATGATAATGCTGCTGTGGCACATCAGAGCAGCTAATAATGTATCTTCCATTTGCAAGGCCTTTCACATTGAGAACAGTAGCTGCATTGCAACAAGCTTTAGCAAGCAAGCTCATAAGTGCATTAGGGTCCAGAACAAGTAATATAAATAGAAACCATGGAGAAGAATGTGCATTTGTCTTATTCATAGGTACTTTTAAGACATTTGGCAACAGCAGGCTTTTTTTTTTTTTCCTAATAATCAGGTGCCTGTCATCTGGAATTGACTATACCGTGAAAATGTTACTTGAAAGCATTCTTTCCTGTGCTACGATTTTATTTTAACTTTTTTAAGCTGATCATGTATCATTCTTCTCAAATCAATATTCAGTTAGTTATTCATTTCCATTTTCATAACAAAAGTCAATGTTAGCTCCAGCAGAGATTTATTTCCTTGAATCAATAAACCAGTGTATGCAGTACGTATTTTAACAGGGGAGTAACTAGGATCACAGGGGGAATTTTTACTGTATCATCATATGGTGACTGGGAGAGAAACTGTTAACATGAAGAAGGTTTAAGAATGGAAAGGAGGAGTTACCTTGGAAGGTCAAGGGATCCCACTTTCAATTTTCTGCTCCTCTATTTGAACTGCTGGATGTAATTGTGTTTCTTAGGTGCAAGATCCCTCCAGAACAAAAAGTTGTTTTGTAATTCTGTTGGAAGCTAACTGTGATTCCTGATGTATGATTAGATGACACTGCAAGTTGTTCTTTTTCCTTGTCACATTTTCGCAGCAAAAAAATTCAGGCATCATCTGTTTGTTACAGTTGAGGCACACAGAGATCAATGGTCATATTTTCAGTGTAACTCCACTTCTATTTCAGCATCTAAATGAAAAGTTCTGATTTTTGCAGCAGCTTGGTGTTTTTAATCAGACCACTTCATCTGAACAATATGCCATGCGCTGTTTCCTTTCTTAAGAACTCTTCAGAACTGGTCATACATTGCTCACATTCTAATGCATGCAGAGTGAAGTTTGCAACTCCATAGTTGAGCTCCCTCTTCTTTGGTAAAACCATGAAGTGTTGGTGTGAGACTTCCCTTTTCAGATAAAGGTATTTTCCAGTTCCAGGTGTTGGTAGTTGTGATAAACTATACCAACTATGGAGAAATGAGTACTAATCTCTTTCGTTTTGTTTTGTTTTTTAATAGTTATTATTCTAATGTATACTTGTTATTTATACTAACCTGGTATTGTAGTTATTATCAGCTGCATACTAGTGACAAAGAACTACCAATACAGTTAGAAAGCTGGATGTACTCCAGGTAACTTTCTCTGGAGTCCACAGTCTCTGATTGACTATCTTTTCATTTGATAACTATTCTATTCCTAGTACAGCTACTGAACGGAATGGTGATAAGCCTGAACAGCCTTTGGAGAGAGAACTTGTCTATAATGATGGATTGTCAATAGGGAGTGCTGATTTGTGTTATGTAGAATCCATAACCCCATGGAGTTTTCTGCATGTTGCAGATATAGCACTTACATTTTTTTTTCTTCCTGAATTGTTTTTTTTTCAGTGGGTTTTCCCCTCTGGTTAGAGGAAAGTTTGGAAAACTGAAGAAATTACATTTTGGCCCTAATGATCAAAATCTCTATAAATCAATCTTGTCTTCTGAAAGCTGCCATGCTGGGGTTTTCCATAGTGGATATATACACACACACATTTTAGCCCAGCCTTAGGAGAGTTTCTTGTTCTCAGAGATTTTTAAAGGTGATAATGGTTGGACTTGGTGATCTTAAAGTTCTTTTCCAACCTGGTTGATTCTATGATTGTTTCCCTTTTGATGAGGAGAATTCATGAAGGTGATGCCAAGTGTCTTGACTTCGAGGTATATATCAGGGATGTTTTATGTTTAATCTGTTTTATGTTTAATTCTGCTTGAATAAAGATAGTGTTTTTACAAGACAAAGCGTATAGGTCTTGCTAACCTGTGCTTTCCTATGAACTTCCATGTAACTTGTAATGCTGATAGTTGAATATGAACATAATTTCTGAGAGTAATATTCTCCACAAGTCTTTAATTACATTTTGGTAGAGGTTTTTTGGGTTATTATTTTTTCTGACTTGATTTCCTTCTTTAGTGATGCAGAAAACATGATCATTGCGAAGAAGATTGAGAATGAGAGGAAAACCTCCCTGCAATGTATCACTGCTCACCTAAGCCAGGACTCAAGCAAAACCAGTCTTCTTGTGGGCTATATCTTTTTATGTGCATCCTTTTAGCATAGTCATGAATTAATTTATCCTAACTGAAAACTGCTGGATGACACTCCTCTACCAGAAATTTATTTTAACATTTGTGGTCCATGAAAATGCAAACAGAATAAAGAAAAGGGCATTGGAGCTGTTTATTGAAAATCTGGTATTTCTCGGAGTTCAGCTGTCTGAAGTTGATAGACTTGAGAGATTAGAATTGGTCCTCAGTCCAGAAGTGCATTTTGCTACAAGTGTTTTTCAGCATTACTTTTCTCATCTTGCAGTGCACTATATTTGATCTTCTGCTGTGAGACAGGCAAGACAATTAGGACCATGGTAATGGATGCATAGAAATGGTAGCAATCTCTATATTTAGGCTGCCTTAACATTTCCACTCTAAAGTAATCACTCAAGCTCTCCTAAGTACTCTTACTCAGCTACTGTTGGCAGCAGGCATTTGAAATGCAGCTTCAGATACAGTCTTGGGAGTTAGATATCTCTCTATGAAATTTTGCTCACGTCTGTATGAATCACAAGGCTTTTGAAAACTGCTGTTCCTGTTCTCTCACTGGCTGCAAGAATCTACGTTCTGAAGAACTGGGCTCAAATATGACATTTGCTGGAGCAGTGGGTGGCATGTCCATGAGGCTGTGTGGGACCTTGCATCAGGAAGAGCATTTCGGAGAATGACAGACCATGGACACATACTCCAAACACTACTCCAGTTGTACATGTCCCTCACCAATTGACTTATTAGGAGTAGCATTAGGCTAATGTGACTGTTGTGGCCACACTTAGACTGGGATCTTTGTGCATTACTTCAGTGTACAACAAATGCACAGATGGATAAGCTTAGGTTTCCATGTGCTCTAGAGGAGAGCTGTATCTCAAGCAGACTACTGAGCATTTTTTTCAGAAGCCACCTCCATATAGTTCATCAGTCATCTGTTTGAGTCAAGAAGTAAAGATGAGCTAAACAGTGTTAACAGAGGCTTACAGCATTTCATTCCTCCTCTGCACCTTCTCCTTACTGGGGTCTATTCTCACAAAATCCTTTTGTAAATGAAATCGGGTTCTTTACTCCAACCAAAGCCAGTCTAGATGTTTCCAGGGTGGTACCGATAAAGACGGCTTCTCTTCCTTCCAGTGTTCTAATTTTCTTAATATCCAAGATGCTGTCTAAGAACAGGTGGGTCATCAGTCACAACAGTTTCACAGTTTCACGCCTCAGACCAGCTACTAAGATCTAGATGAGTGCACGTATACCTTCCCCTTTTTCTGGCTGTCATCTCTCCCTGTGTGATACTTAAAGCAGCGAGAAACAGTTTTATTTATTCTTCCTGCTTTCAAGGAACCAGGACTTCCAGTATTCTTTCCACATTAAAACTGTGACATGAAATAATTCTTCTCTCCTTTGTAAGCTTTCCTTTACACAGAAAGTAGACAACGGGGTTCTAAATTTTGGCTGACTGGTAAGGTCAGGAAGGCATAAATACTGAGAGATGAAACTCTTTTGCAGTGTATTATCCCTCACCTTTTGTTTTAGCTGGCCCTGAATGAGTAGGAGTCTGTGTTTACAGAAAGGAAAAAACAATTGTGATCATGAATGTTTTCTGCAGCTCTTGAGAGTCCTGATGATGTGATCAGGTTTTCTCATTTTGATAGTGTCACCATGAAACTGGAGGGCATTGTGGAATATTAAGTGATCTTTTAATTGTGGAAGAGCAGTTCAACTGCAACTCTAAAGTCATGCAAGCAAAAGGTGTTTTGATCAGATCGTTTGAAGGAGGCTCCTGGAAAGGAAATTTCAAGTTAAGATATGTCTGTTACAGAATTAGCACTTGATACATTGTAACTCAGAATTGCAAAAAAAGAAATCGTTTCTCTAATTGGTTTGCGTTTTACATAGCTTGTACTTCAGCCTTCTTGCTCTTCAGTGTGAACACAAGCCTGCGTGAGCAGTGTATGTTCAGAGCCAGAACTGCCACTCGCAGGAACAGTCAGTGTGAAATCACATCAGAGGGCTTGGTTACTTTAAGTAGAAGCATATGAGTTGCATTTTGTTTCAACATCTGAAATGTTAAGTGGGGCTCCTCCTCAGTACTTCACAGATTCAGGTTTCAAATGTCAAATGCTCTAAACTGGGGTTAGCCTGATATGATGCTCTAGGACTATGAGGTTGCGCTTCCTCGCTCTGCCTATGCTGGGACGGACAGGGACGCAGAGGGTGTTGCTCTGTTGCTGAACAGGCCGAGAGCACGGCAGGCTGTTTCCTACTCAGGGTTTGTTTGTGTGACAGTAGCATCTAGAGGTTTAAAAAGGAATTAAAGCCCACTTTGCTAATGGCTGCATATGACATACATTCCCTACCTTAAAGGATAGACTGAAAAAAGACAGGAAAGGAAACTGAAAATGCAAGCAAGCAGCCTTCTTTATTTGCATTACTTGATGGACAGTGCTCTGGCCTCTCGCCCATCCCCATTTGACCTTGGGAGAACTGAATGGAGTATACAAAAGCTATTTGGGGTGGAAGTCAATAATCTGTTAATAGCTTGTATAAGTGACCAGCCACATTTGTCCAAGAACAGAAGAGGTAACTTTTCCAATCATTATTATGCCACAGGAAGCAGGTTGGGTCAGGTGGGTCATTACCATTATCAAAGTCACCCTGATGCTGTTCATCACTTAAAACCAAAGTGCAGGAAGAATACTGCAGTACAACAGAATTGTGACTGCTATGCTTGGATTTGGTTTTACTAACACAGCTTCTGGATTTCCCATTTGGAGTCAACGGGGAGGCTAGGAAGGTGATTTTCTGCTCTGAGTTGAATACACCCTGCAGCCATGTAGACCAGGTGCTTTGCAAGTGGCACAGCATTTCTCTGGGAGGGAGCAGGTTCTGCTGTTCCATTTGTGTAGCTTGACCTGGTGACCACGCTCTGACCTTCCTCCAGAGCTGAGCTGTTACAGAACAGCAGAAGACTTGGGTCTCTCCTAGTGTTAAGTCTGAGCTGCAGCAGCATAACCATGAAGTAGAATCTTGCTTTCTCTTCTCCTGCCTCATGCTGACTTCTTGCATTTCAGATCGCCTATGCTGCAGTGGACTGTGCGAAAGGACAGAATCACGACCTGTGTAAACAGGAGGGGGTTGATGGCTACCCTACCTTCAACTACTACAACTATGGGAAATTTGTGGAAAAATATACTGGAGAAAGAGGGGTAAGTGAAAGCAAGAGTCATCAGCTGATACAGGGAGGAAGGCCTCTGCTGTACTGCCTTGCAAATGAAAATCGCAGAGTGACTTTTTACCATGCTGGAAGGATGTTTAACTGCTCCTGTTGCAGTCTTACATGAATGAATCATTGTGTAGCACACCCCTGTACATCTCTGCATTAGGAACATACTTGGTCTGTTTTTAGGGATGTGAGAGGAGGAAGGAGGAATAGATTTGCTAATGCTTTGTTGTATATTTTATTCTTTAAGCTGAAGTCTGCAAGTGAATCTGGACTGAGTGAAAGTGAAGGGTTTATTGCATGGGCTGCTGCTAGGTACAGAAATGCCAGGAAATACAGGACTTTCTCCCGTCAATGCTGGATCTGGATTGCACATACACTGCAGACATGTTACAGATCCACCAGGCTGCCAAATGGTGACACACCATTGGTTTTATAGCAGGAACAAAACTGTCCTTTGGAGATTGAGGAAAACTATATGTCTCATTTACCCTGAATCAGATTCACTCCTGGAGCTCAGTATGGCAAGAGAAATTGTGCCATCTAGCCCATGGGCTGAAGTTTCATTCTTTTCTCCTGCTGTGGCCAGCTGACTATATACTCTTGAGTACAAGGGACAGAAATGGCATAATGCCTTCTGTGGTTGTAAAGTGCCTGAAAGTAAGGGAGTAATCCAATTATTTGTGTGTGGTTTTTGTCATAACCTCCTAGAGGGAGGTTATTCCTCAGCAGTGATTGATTGCCTGGAGAATCTAGAATCTGCAAGAAAGACTTGGGTCTTCAATCCATCTAGTCATTTTGATAAAAGAGCCTTGCCTGAAAGATATTGCTGCTATTACAGCTCACCAAATTACAGAGCAGCATGAAGAAAAAAGTCAAATTCTAAGGTTCTTTGTCAGGCAGAATCTTAGGGAAGTCTTTATGGAGCTTCGTCTCCCAGTTTTCTCCAGCATTAGGACCCTAGTAATTACCATTTTATGGTGCTGATCGAGGCATTGTTATGGACACTATGTTTAGTTCCAATTGTGGATCTTTTCTTAAAGATGGATGCAGTAGTCAACAATTAAGTGAAAATTCAGTGTCAGGTTTTGTATTTCTAAGCCATACTTGTAGACATTAGTATGAGAGGAGGGATCTGTGATGACTGATAAAAAGAATTTAGCAAGATCAGAGTGCTCTGAGGCCACAGCAGTTGGGAGATGATTACCTCTATGCTGGAAAGTGGACTGACTCATTCCCTGTGTGCGGCCTTTCTTGGATAGAATGAAATTACCCAACAGGAACATCACAGTCTCTCTGCTACTGGCAGTTGTGTTCCTCCTTCCTTCCTGGGACCTAAGGTCTTCTGCTTGTGCAGCATCAAATTAGGTTTTATCTCCTATCATGTTAATGCTGGTAGCAGTTCTTGGCACATTGCCTTCCATGGAGATTCCATGTCTGTTCACAAATCTGCTTCAGTAACAGGGGACTGCACTACTAAAGGACTTCTCACAGCATGACAACACCTTTTGAATCACCATGGCCAACCACCTACTGCACTGCCAAAGAAATCTCAGGAGAGAGCAGTGAGAGCCAGGGGACCTGCTTTCTGATTCTGGCACCAATGAGCATTTAGTTCAGTGTGGTCCAGCTGGTGAATTGTCATTTCACAATGAGAGGGAAGAGAAGCAATATCAGCTGCCATAGGAGTAACATGACAGCAGGAACCATGGCCAGTAGAGCAGGATCTCTCAGCTCCTTGCCACTTCACGCTGGAGGACTGGCTGTGGGGAAGAGCATGACCCCCACTGGTGGCCTGTAAGGGGTCTTCCACACCTCCAAGGGAGTTGCAGTTCCAGAGTAGAGATTTTAGGGCATTTCACCCCAAGCAATTCAAGCAAGGAAGAGTTAGGACATTATCTGAGTTGAATTGCCTTCCAGGCACTCAGCTTTGGAAACTACGGTCCTTTCATGGGTGCCGTTGATTGCCAAATGTCTCCAAATGAGGTATAGCCCAAACTTGTCACTTCATTATTTTTTTCTCAGTGAAAAAATAGTGAATAGTTTTAGAAGAGTGTTTTGTTGTTCAGCCTTCCCAAAAGCCTCCCAGCTTTGAGGTTTCGTCTTGGTTTAGTTTTATTGTTACCCAACTTAAACTTTGAGTTTTGTTCATTGTTCTCCACCTATTTGTATTTTTCCTTTTTATCACCAGTTTCAAGTGGTGTCTTTTGGAATGGCTTAAAAG
The DNA here is from genome assembly GCA_002631895.1 of Agapornis roseicollis. Classification (NCBI taxonomy): domain Eukaryota; kingdom Metazoa; phylum Chordata; class Aves; order Psittaciformes; family Psittacidae; genus Agapornis; species Agapornis roseicollis. The sequence continues at coordinate 67,000 of NDXB01009478.1, forward strand.
TAAAAATGGTCAAGTGTTACTTGCCCAGACAACTATAGTGTTGGTGTGCTAGTAGATAGTATGTTCAAACAGGTGTTCACACCTCCACTTATCTGAGCCTTTTGAAATGCCTTTAAGTTGTGTTTAGAACTTTCCTTGGAAAAGGAAATTGCTGGCACCCAACAGCCTTAGATAATAAGAAATTGTAAGTTGTTGAAATACAGAGGTTGGTATGTAGGCATTCAGGTTTGAAATTGCTTGGCGGTAATACTGATAGTAACTTGAAAAAATGCAACTCCCATCATCTGAACATGTGGAAAAGGATGAAGAGCATAAGCAAAACTGCTAAGGGATGAGGAACAGTAGCAAATGTGTGTGTGTAGCCAACAAATGATCACTGGCTGCTATCAGAATGACACATGTAGCATACAAATGCAGCTTGAAAATGTCTTTGAGTGTTTTCAGTAAAAAGGAATGAATTACACTTCTAGGGACAGATTTTACCTTGTCCTGTAAGTTTTAGGGCGTTTTTGTGTGTGCCTCATCTCTTCAGAATTTGACATACGGAATTTGCATGGATATTTTCACCTTGCATTGCAGTGGAGCAGCACTGGGCCAGAGCATTGCATGATGAGGCAATGCAGAAGCAGTAACTGCTCCTTAGTTTATATTCTGTCATGGGATACAGAATCTGAAAGTGCTCTTGACGTATTGTTTTGGTTCATTTGTAAAAATATGACCCCTGTTTTTCTTTCTTCAAAACCAGGAGTCTGGATTCACCACTTTCATGCGAACCCTGAGAGAAAGAGACCATGAAAGAGTAGGAAAGAAGAAGGATGAATTGTAGTTTCTGCCTCAAAAGAAGCTCTCCGCTGCACTGTGAATTGTTCCAGGTCTTTTGTTAATGCACCTGAGACTTCACATATTCTCAAGACAGAGACTTTTTTTTATAAAGAGCCATGGCCATTTTGTACAATTTTGAAATAAAGTGAAACCACTTGATTTTTAAAAGAAAAATAAATTAGAATGTTGCCGTAATGTTTTAAAGAAAACTTGGCATTTTCTCTCATTTTTGGGAGACTGTGCCCACTGACACTCCTATGCAATATTTTTGTAGTCTGTAGAGTGTCTGTAGGTGATGTTGTTTGATAGGGTGAATTTTTTTTTTTTAAAGGTATTGCTGTACATGTGAAAAACAAAGGGAAGGGACATGGGGTTTTTTTGTTTGGGTTGTTCTTTGGAGTTTGGGTTGAGGGGGGAGGGTGTTTTTTAAACCAGTGAAGGAAAATGGGACTTGTAAGACACAGATTTATCCAAATGCAGTTTTACATTCTTCTGAAATAGTTACATGTTCTTCAGTGTGATTTGGGGAAGCAATTTTAAGGTGCTCAGGGATAAATAAGGTATCTGAGTTAATGAAGACATTAACATGGACCAGTCTAGATCTGTTGATTTCATTTAAATCTCTCTGGTCTGTGAATCAGGACTGTTTACATACCTTTATCGAATGTATTGAGTAAATTAAGCCAAGTATCAAAAAACAGCAGAGCATGGGTAAAATTAAAGTAAACTCTCCTTTTTTTGGCATCAACATTGTCAAATGCATCTGTAAGTTATGGCAGGAGTGATTATCTTACAGGGGTATACAGTTACCTTTATGGGGTATGCAGTCTTCTGTCACATTGGGCCATATAAAATATGTATTGGAAAGTGTTACGTTGAACTGTTTTGATAAATGCTTAATGCTTCTGATAATGCAGTAATGTCTATTATACGTGTTTACATTTCAAAAGTTTATCTGCAGTTGTATGTGGGATTTTTCCAGTTTGCTCTTTTAGGAATTGCATAAACAATCTCTGACAAAATCATCACTGTAAAAGCTGTATTAGCACCAGCTGAAATCCGTTTCACTCCTGATGCTTTAAAAAGGAAAAGATTGATCTGGAGGTACTTATGTCTTCATAGGAGGGGAAAGGGAGGGCAGGAAGTTGTGATTCACTTTGAACTAAAAATAAATTCTAAAAAAGACATGTATTTTTATCATTAATCAGCCTTATTCAGCTTCTTCCCCACTGCAAATGACCATAGCTGGTGGTGGTTTAGGAAGAGCCAGCACACATGCAGGATGGGCACCCAGCATACCTTTGCTGGGGACAGCTGGTGACCAGGAGTGTAGGGCACTATGGTGGGGTGCTTGGCAGTGCCTTAGAACTCAGCGGGCAGATGGAGCAGCTTTTTAAAGTGAATTACTGTGCCTGGGGTCTGAAATCTTCCTCCTCAGTCTGCCCATCTCATTTTGTTTTGCTAGTTTGGATCCTTGGTGAAGGCTGTGTTAATGGAAACTCAGTGCTGTGCTGCTCAGGAGGTGAATGGCATCTTACCTCCTTCCTGGATATTTTTCCCTCTTTTTCTCTCACCCAATTAATGGCACTGTATGTTTGGCACTTGTTAAACTGCTGAAGCCATTAGTGTGTAATCTGGAATACCCATAGCCTGATTGGCCTTGTATGGTAGCCAGCTTGTTAACCATGACATCAATTTGAATGGGGATGGAGCTGTGCCAAGTATGTTCTCTTAGTAGGCACCTGATGAGTCTCTTCACTCAAAAATCAGCTGCCTGGTAGTGCATAATATCCTAGTGTGAAAGTGGCTTAATTTATTAAGTCTCTTACTGTGGGTTTGTTGGGTTTTTTCCTGTTAACACAGTTACTTCATGTTGTGTTTAGTACTTTTGCATCAGATCTCAGCAATTCATTCTTTCAAGCCATCCTCACATTAGTGGCAAGCATTCTGCCCCACATTTAGGAAATAATACATATTGATGCCATTTGGTTTCAAACAGGAATTCTTCTGCTTACCAACAATCAAGTGTGATCACTCCAGAACTTACTGCCCTTTTTTCTTTCGATCTCAGAGTCAAAGTAGCTGGCATCAAAGAAGTACAGTCTCCAGTAATGCTTGAGCATTTCTGTGCATGGGCTGAGCCCATGGTTGTGCCAATTGCTGAGAAATGTAGACTTCTTCAAAAAAAAAAAAAAAAAAAAAAAAACAAATAATAGCTTCCCAAAGGGGACATCACAC
>NDXB01009478.1:100095-126179 GCA_002631895.1 Agapornis roseicollis
TTTTTTTTTTTTTTTTTTTTCATTAGTTTGATACAAAGAGCTTCTGTTTGCTGGCATTTTTCTCCAGTTAGTTGATTAAGAGATTTGGTGTACTTTTCTGTCTGGAGCTTACAATTTATCTCAAAAGTTGCAAGCAGTGGAGGTTATATCATTTCCTTAAAGTAGTAATTTCATAGTTCAAGTAAGTTTAACCATCTCAACAAGTGGCATGCTACTTCTTTCCTTTGGGAAAATTTGAAGTAAATACAGTAACACCTAGGTACCACACTCCAGAATTTTCATCTCTTTGTACACCATAGTGCATCTCCTTCCTTTTCAGAGCTTTCAGTCTCTTTCCACTATGTTTTCTTTCTCCTGTATGATATTTTATGTCAGTAGGTTTTCCATTTCTGCATTTGAATTTGACCTTCCTATCTGATTTGTAGCATGGTATTCTGGTGCCCATTGGCATTTGTCATTCAGTAACACCGCTGTTACGTTTAGTTATGACTGTAATGCCTGTCATGTTCAGTTGCTGTTACTATAACTCTTCTGACTTTTAATCTCTTGCATTTGTGGAGCATGTGTTTCTGCTTGTTTCCATGTGCCAATGTTTAATACAGTGTCAGATCACAGAATCATAGAATAGTTAGGGTTGGAAAGGACCTTAACATCATCTAATTCCAACCTCCCTGCCATGGGCAGGGACACCTCACACTAAACCATGCCACCCAAGGCTCTGTCCAGCCTGGCCTTGAACACCGCCAGGGATGGAGCATTCACAACTTCCCTGGGCAACCCATTCCAGTGCCTCACCACCCTTACAGTAAAGAACTTCTTTCTTATATCCAGTCTAAACTTCCCCTGTTTTAGTTTAAACCTGTTACCCCTTTTCCTAAAATAAAATGTCTCAGGATTTTNAACCCATTCCCTCACCACCCTTACAGTAAAGAACTTCTTTCTTATATCCAGTCTAAACTTCCCCTGTTTTAGTTTAAACCTGTTACCCCTTTTCCTAAAATAAAATGTCTCAGGATTTTCCTTTCATATCAGCCTTTCTATCAGTCAGCCTTTTGTCCAGGTTACCTGTAATCTCCATTCTTTATTAGCAAAATGCATTCACAGAATCATGGAATCACAGAATGGTTAGGGTTGAAAAGGACCTTTGAAGATCATCTAGTTCCAACCCCCCTGCCATGGGCAGAGACAGTTTTCACTAAACCAGGTTGATCAAAGCCTCATCCAACCTGCCCTGCTGGTCACGCTCTGTTTCATGCAGCCCAGGATATGGTTGGCTTTTTGGGCTGCAAGCACACACTGAAGCCGGCTCATGTTCATTTTCTCATCAAACACCACCCCCAAGTCCTTCTCCACAGGGCTGCTCTGAATCTCTTCTCTGCCCAACCTGTAGCTGTGCCTGGGATTGCTCCAAACCAAGTGTACGACCTTGCATTTGGCATGGTTGAACTTCATGAGGTTGGCATCAGCCCACCTCACAAGCGTGTCAAGGTCCCTCTGGATGGCATTCCTTCCCTCCAGCGTATCCACCGAACCACACAGCTTGGTGTCATTGGCAAACTTGCTGAGGGTGCACTCAATCCCACTGTCCATGTCAGTGACAAAGATGTTGAACAAGACCGGTCCCAACACCGATCCGTGAGGGACACCACTTGTCACTGGCCTCCAGCCAGACACTGAGNGGTGTTGCTGCTTATGGCAGGGGGGTTGGAACTAGATGATCTCAAGGTCCTTTCCAACCCTAACTATTCTATGATTCTATGTTTCTATAAAACCCCACAGTGGAACAGATCTTCATGATGTGAACTGCACCACATAGAGAGCCCACACCAGAGCAGACTTTCTACCTGCAAAACAGTACATGGGGAAAGCCCATGCTGGAGCAGAGGAAGAACAAAAGAGAGAAGAAGGAGCAGAGAAACTGATATGTACAGACCATACCCATCCACAATTCCACTCTCCTCTCTCACCATGCAGCTCAGGAGGATAAAGGAGTCTGAAGTGAAGGAGTAAAGTTAGGCCTGGGAAATACAGGACAAATGATATTTTAATGTTTGGCTTTGGTTCTCACTAACTGAATTTTTTTTAATTAATCATCAGTTTTCCCTGCACTTGTGTCTTTTTGCCCACAATGATAACCATAAACAATCTCTCTGTCTCTACTATGACTCACAGCTTTCTTATCATCATTTTCCTCCTGCTCTGTTGAGGAGGGGAATTTCCCTTGTCTTTGTACAACATAAATACACTTAGATAAGTGCTTGTGGGTTTGTTTCAGGAACCTTAGACACATAGAGACAAAGCCTATTTCATAAACAAATTGTTATATTTAGGAAAGAGACCTCAGTTCAGAAAGAAACACATTAAACATGCATAAATACTACACTACTAAGGAAAAGGCTTAGACTATTTCCCACTTCCATAATTTAGCAACTCATCCCTCAGCAAGCATACTCAACTTTCCAGCAAAACACTTAATTGCCATTGATCTAAGCCATCTCTTAAAGGTGTGTACCTTTTTCCAGGTTTTTATAATCTGTTTTCCACTTCACAGGGCAGGAAAGGTCTTAAATTCCCTCTGGTTCCCATCCTCTTTCTTACTCACAATCCAGGTTAAATTGCAACTGGCATTTTGTAGGTGGTATTTATCCAACAGTTCCTCCTCTAAACCATACCTACCAATGAGAGTTCACTTTGGCTGCACTCTTACCTGTTTCTATGAAAAACCCTGCCATATCAACAAAATAGAACAAACAGAATGAATATTGTTCTCAGCTGTAGAAGTTAATATTACAGGAAACAAATCTCTACCAAAGGACAAACACAAGAATGGAACTGCCAAAGATAGTCAGAAGCTATTTATGTCAGTGGCTGTTTCTTTACAGTAAGACAACATATCACAAAAAAAATAAGTTTTAGAAGAAAAATTGATCAGCAATGGAAGCTGCTGCAGAGTAGGACAATTCGAACTGAGGAATAACTGCACGATCAGAGTCAGCTATGTTGATTTGTGTGGAGGAAGAAATTAATTGCAAGTTCAACTTCTCTGCTTTTCTGCCATTTCCTTAGAAGCTACATGAAGAATTAGCCTGCATAGTCATCAGGAAACTTTTGTGTAGCACTTAAAGAGGAGAAAGAAATTCTCTATCTTAAGATGAAGGTTAGTACATTCTTACAGCATTTTGTTCCACAGTGTTAAATGGAGATGTAGCTTTTTCCATGTGATGCTGACCCTTGAAACTTGCTTTTGTCATCCAATTTATTTACCTATTTGCTTCTAAATTTGTTACTCAGAAAGGGCAACTAGTTTAGACTAGACTACCAAGCAACCCAGCAGATTAGAAATGCAGCACAGACAAGAAATAGAGGTTGACAGGATTCCATTCCTCTGTTTCCATGTTTAAACACTATTTAATATCTTCCTTGCAAGGAGATTTAATATTATCAAAACAACAATAAAAATCTCTTGACACTACCACAATTAGCACACTGGAGAAAGAACTGGATTTTAGCCCTGTATCCAAAACTTTCGTCGCTGTAACAGAAATAAAAAATAAAGAAGAGTACCTACGCTAGGTGCCAAAACACTTAATTGGTATGGTCCTTTGCTATAGCACAATTCTTGCTTCCACATGACCTAGTCGGGTTATTTAAATGATTCCAACAATTCAAGAGTTTACATATGATACACATAAGTATTAAACCACTCTCCTACATGGCTGAAGTCAGAGAGCTCTCCTTTCTACAGTGATTGGTGGGAAATTCCAAGAGTTATTTAGGATTTTGCCTGAAATTATCATACTGTTCTTGTTAATATGGAGGAAAAGATACAGGCCCATCAAGGATATTTACTGAAGACTGTATATTGAAATAAACCCCTAAAAGATGCTTTAGCATCCAACACCATAATGTTTTGCATTATCAAGCAACATGTTGATACTAGGTATTACTTTCATGCTTTCATGTCAGTAAAACAGGTATACAGAAGTTGTTGTTGGTTGGATTTTTTTTTTTTTCCAAACATGCCTTTAGAGGACAACTGGTAGAGCTAAATATGAGTCTAAAACTGTGTACAAAGTCCACAGCTACGTATCATTAACACCACATTAAATCACAGCTTATTCTTGGGAGCACTGAAAGTCCTATTTTTTTCATCTTCTTGTCTTTTGTCATTTCTGATTACCAATGCAATATGTGTCAATGCTTAATAATGACTGTTGAAGTCTTCATGCTTGATGGCTTAGAATTTTATAATGAAAATACAAGCTTTATTAATCTTCTCATCAACAGATGCCACAGGGCATCTGTCACACTTCATTTATATGTGACAAGAGTAGATAAACTACAGCAAATTAAAACTGTGTTTATAAATATGGACAGAAAAAAAGTGGTTTACATAGTTACCCATGCTGATATTTTGTATTAAGGGCTCCCAGGCTTGATAAAGTACTGACAAAGCCGTACCTGAGGATAGCTATATCTACATAGATATTTTTATATTAATTCTGTATACAAATGAAATAAAAATACTATTACTGGCAAGTGGGAAGAAATTCACATCTTAGTCTGTCTCAATAATTACCAGCAAGTTGCCATCTGGATAACTTGTACAACAACATTTGAGAATCTTAATTATTTTCAATGACAGCCACATTATGTTGACCCACCTATGAGTTAAAAATCAAAACAAAAACAAAACAAGCACATTCCTGATTTTAGGCATTCAAGTGACAGATGGAAGATACTCTATTCAGAAACACATCATCTAGGTTCCTTCAAAGCATTTTATTTGGTAAGCGAGTTACCACTGCTTTAACAGTACTGATAAATTTCATTGAGGTACAGAGCAGATTTTACTGAAAGGCAAATTACAATTAACTCACTTTACACATGGGAAGTTCAAGGCAAGGGGAGACAATGTTATTTGTTCATGGCTCAGTTTCTTGATCTGTAGCCTAATGACCTTGAAAAAGCTTGTAGAAGTCACTATGGTCTTCACAGTAAAAAGTGATTTGGGGTTAAAAACAGAAATCAAAACTGAATGTAATTGAATATTTGTAATGCAAGACACATAGGGACAAAAAGACAAACACAATTTAATCTCATGATAATGACTGAATGAGACTTGGGAGTTAAAATAACAACTATACTGGAAAATGAAAACAACAACAAACATCACCAAAGAATGCCATCTCAGTAATGGTCAAAAAGCAATTCAACCACCCTTTTCCTTCCAATATAAGAACAAAACCACATGTGAATGCTAACAGCTTAGACAAGTTGCCAAGAAGTTTTTCAAGCAAATACTGAAGTGTAACCCCTCCAAAGCTAACATAAAAATAAAAATAAGAAATTATGCTGTCCAAAGCCTCTAGAGCCCAGGAACATATTTGGAAAGAATTAGGGTAAAGCACATAAGCAATAATGACAAGCTCTTTTATAACACAACCTAGAATCTCCAAACAGTTGTTTCCTCTACTGATACCAAACTGGAACACAGCAGCAACTGGAAAACTGAAATTCCAGCATTCAGAATCGAAATTAAAAGCTTTAATGTGCACTAGATGTCTCTACATTACTGACTTATTTTCACTGGTTCAGGTAGAAAACCGTGGCAGAGAAGGCTGGCAAAGAAAAACATACTAGTGAGGAATGGGAAGAGAAGTGGAATGACAAAAAAGAAAAATATGGAAGATGGAAGTCAACTTTGTAGAACGGATCAATATGACCTCATAGAATTAGAGTCCTGTCATGTTAACTTAGAGTTCTCAGTCTACAGTTTTCTAGAGAAATCAGGACATAGCGAAAGGAAACCTTGGAAAGGAGGATGGTAATTCTGTGGCTGTCTGACAGAAACTATTGCACCTGTTACTGTGACAGAGGATAAACTGCACTATAAACCAGCCCTGTAGTTTCTCTGGGACAGAGCTCTGCCCAAGATCCCAGTTATTTAGTATAGGCAAAATGTTCCTTGTGGAGAAAGGCAGGTTGCAAACAGAAACATTGTTGCCAGAAGCTCAGATCAAATCGTATGAATATGACTCTCATTTTTCCTCTGTAGTGATCCTATGTATTCTTAGCGAAAAGAATGAGAAGCAGTTACTGTTGGTTAGCAAAATACCATTGATATACCTTCAGGCACAATAAAGCCTTGTGTGAAGTAACCGAAAAAAGAAAAAAATAGTAGATTGTTACCTTAACTAGATAAAAATACACCACACAAAAGTTTGTGTATGTGTATTCATGCATGTAATATCAGATCATGGATCAAATCTTAGCTTTACTTACTGGCAGTCAAACATTGTTTCGTTGATCTGATCAATATACTCCAGTGAGACTTTATTTTACTGTGCGGTATCTCCAGTGAAGACCAAAAAGCGATGTTAGGTGCAAGCCTTAGAATTTTTTTGTAAGCTTTGTACTAAGACTGCAAGATCCCCTAACAGAGGCTTCTCAGGTGTGCTTTGTTTGAACTTTATTTCACCTGGATTAGATGTAACAGCATTTTTTTTTTTTCTAATTGACCAGCTGTCTAGCACTAATTTGATTTACACTTACCATTGTACAGTGTCACCATATTCCTCTCAGTGAAGGACTCTAGATACTGATGGCTTGCTGTAGCCAGAATTAAACTGCTGATATTAGGATACAAAGGAGCAGGACAAGGATGCACACAGCATGAGGAAAGGGGGAAGAAAGTTAAAAAATGCATGTATACAAACTTTAAAAGCATTAGTATTGAGACTTTTTTCCTGTAGAGACATATTCTTTTGCTTTCTGAAACAGGGACGCCTAGACAACATTTACCCTACGAAAATTCCAGTTGTACTACAAAGAAATTCTTGACTTCATGTATAATGCCTGTTTCCCTTTGCCCCTAAGCAAAACTTTGAGTGTAAGAGCTTATGGGATATGAATAGTTTAGGAAATGAAAACAAAAGGAAACAGAGATGCTTTTTGTACAGCAGTTGAGAATTTTGATTATTTGCTAAGAGCAGCCATTTTAAACTATCTCACATTTCAAAACCACTTATTTCACAATTAGCCTCAGCAACACCTAATTAACTCCTGCTATAAATATGTACTAAAGACACAACAGCTATTTGTAAATTTCTAACAATTTTGTATTCTGACATCTGAAGTTTAAGAAAAATAAAAAATATTTTTACTGGAATGAAATTGGAATCAGCAATTTATTCAGGAAATCTGACACCATAAATGAGTTTTCTGCATAATTAATATAATATACCAAGTGATACCTCTTTTCATAGACATACTGAAGTAAAACCTTCAAAATATTCTATGAAGTTTCATTTAATTAAAGTGACTGCTGTGGCATAAATATTGAGTAGTTCAATTTCCTGAGTCAAATACAAAGATTTTAGATGCTTAGAACCAAGAATACAGCCCCTGTTAAAAATACTTTCAATCCTATAGTAATGATACAGAAAAGATTAGGGAAAACCAATAAAACACATATGCTGTCAAGCTTTCATTTTATCATTTCCCTTGTACTCATTTCCTGTCATCACATTCCTCCTCTGTCAGTAAAACACAGAAGCCTGTATTTTTTACATCTTCAAGGAGGAGGGAAAAATATCTCAAACACCAAAACCTGCTAAAGACTGTATTCTTTGTAAGCAGAAAAGCAAAAACAAAACCCCAGTTTAGGTGACTTTTGCTGCTGCTATTGTGTTGGGTTTTTTTTTTTCAACTATCAAACATCCTCCCATGCCTTTTTCTACAACACAACTGTGCTATATTTTATACCAGGCTCAGAATCTCAGATTGCATGATCCTTGATCCTTTGCATTCAGCAGATAATTAGAAAAAAAGGGCTCCTTTGAAACATCTCCTTAACAGATTCTTCTTTTTAAATATATATATATACACGCACAATAAATGCAAATGCTCAGGAACTTCTACATGAGTTCCACTTCAAATCTGTAATTTCCTTGCTTTACATGCAGACATCCAGAAATAAATGCTATTTTGGACACAAACTGCTATACCACACAAATTATCAGCTCAGTAGCTGCTCTGTATCCACATCCATTTGCAAACACTCATAAGCTCTGCATCTTCCAGGTAGAAGTCTGTCTGCCAAAACAATGACAATTTAAATCCTTTTGCTTTATTGATTGCTCTGATTGTCCTAACTTTAACAAAATAATAGCTATAATAGAATAATATTAACAAAATTCTATACTAACATGCCAATATTTTCATTTACATTTAAAAATCCATAAAAGAAATTATTTACCACATCAGGAAGCAGAAAAGGCAGATCTTCATGAGAGGGGACAGACCCAGGATCTTACGGCAACTCATGGGGCCTGATCAGGGCAAGAATCACAGGTAGCAGCCAACAGTTCATAGACAACCCTTGGGACAGCTAAGTGATGAAGCAGTTCAAGTACCTTGGTCAGGAACAAGAGGACTGCAATCGAAGTCTGAAGTCCATCCAAAACACAAAAACTAGAAACAAGAGTGAAGACAAACTGTAGCTCTAGTGCCAGCAAGTCCAGAAGCAGAAACTTAATGGAGCTCTTGACTGAGGGTGGGGCCCAGGTGAGTTTCATCAAGGCAATTAAGGCCTATTAACAACCTCAGCACCCTGATTTGGCAACTCTAGAAACACCCTCACCTATAATCCTCTCTTTGCTTTTAACATGAGTGGAGAATATATCTTCTTCTCACAAAGTAACTGCTGTGTTAACAGGCATTTTGTTCATGAATCTAAAGAAGCTTAGTTTATGATTATCAAGAAAAAGATCATACTAAATCTTTAGTGAATAGCAAAAACTTGTACAAGCATCCCCAATAAAGCATTATTATTACATTTTAAAAGCATTCTAATTAAAATGAAATTTAAAAATTGGGTAAACATTTCCAAGTTCCACTATAAATGCACTAATGTCATGAGTTACTTCTTCACTTGTTAACTTGTAGATGTTTAAGTAAAGTTTTGGGGAATCACACAACTACTTTTTTCTAAGTGTCTGGAAGAGTGTTCCAAAATAACTCAAGCTGAGAGAGACTTAGACATTTATTTTTGAAAAAATGTTTTCCTGATTTTTGTGAAACAATGGGCAAAAAGGTTTTGCACACTGACCTAGCCAGCAAGGACTTGGTGATATGGGACTTAGCACTATTTTTTGTCTCTGATGACTGGAACTTGATATGTCGCTTGCTTTCTCTGTTTCTTAACCTGTACAAAAGGTACAAATGGCACTAACTCTACTATAAAAGCCATTAATTAAAATGTGCTCATAAACTTCCATAGTAGATGTACATATAGTAATTATAATACAGATAACATGCTAGATATACCGAAACAAGTAATGAGTGTTCCACTAGCCTAAACTAAGGCCAGAATTTCACTAACTAAAAGCCTTCCTAGTATCAAATTCAGAAATATACAGATATTTGTGTACAAGATTTATTTGGATTAAATATAGTCCAGTCTTAATCTTACATCTGTCATAATACAAGCTTATGAAAAGATAAATTTAACTGAAAATTATGTACAGTAGCAATTAGTTCAAAATGTAATTTATAAATAGAATATTTTTTGTTAGTATACATATACTGGCAGACATTTCATCATGCAGTCCAAATAACCAGAACACACCAATTTTGAACAAAACCAAGAATAATGATGCTGTTGCACAATGATTCATGTTTCTCAGCAGTGAACAACTGTTTGTCAGTGGGCCCTTCTTTGTTAGTTAAACATAAGGACTCCAGTGAAAACTTTTAAACTAAGAGGGGATTTTACTGCAAATTAGGGTCTTGCTCCTAAAAGCTAGACATGTACAAGCTACATTTTCTGTCTTCAAACTCTTCTCATGGAGAAGCCATGAACTTAGGGCACTGATTTATATGGGACATTCAACAATATGAGAATATTGTTCAAAGAAATATATCTATATACAGGCACACACCTATATGATTTAATTACTATGTCAATATTCTTTCCTCATCTTAAAAAGAACAAAATGAGAAAGATTTCTAGTTAGACATTAAATTTGTGTGATTTTCATATAGTTATTATATTTGCACAGGAATTCTGATTACTAGAAAATACGGCATCTTCAGGGCAACACAATGAGAATCCATAGATGAACACTAGAGTAAATCCATGTATGTGCATATCTACAGTGTTAATTTTCTAAACCTATCATATTATTTTCTTGATCCTTGCTTTTAGGTAAGGCTATTTATTTGTTGATTGGTGTAATATAGGGAATGAGATCATAGACCCCTCCCTGCTTTGTTTTCTGAAAGAGAAAAATGTCTGTTTTCATGCTTCTGGTAAATACAAACACAACAGTTCTTTCTGACCACCCAAAAAATGACTTAAGTCAGCACTGACTATGTGATGAAGTCAGCTTTTCATTGACCTGTGATTTAATAGGAACTGATGTTGGGTATCTTTGTTTTTCAGAAAGTCAATTCTTTTCCAGATCTTTGTAACCAACCTAAATTTAATTTTTTTTTTCTTTGCATATCATTTTTGTCCAGCACATTACATATATGATTTGCATTTCTCTGCCTCCCAGCCATATTACTGTAATTAATAAAAGTTCTAATTTATATGCCTGTAATTTCAAAGACATTTCAGGACAGTCTTTTCAGATTACCTGATTCAGTTAAAATATCTTTAGGAAGAATAGGTAGTTTGATAATAAATTTGAAACCTGTTTTAATTTACCTGTCCTATTAGTGATCAATTACATGACCATACAAGAATGATGTTATTTTTTATATCTAATTTAACCACATCTGAAATGGAACTAATACTTCCTTATGTCTTGGAATAAAGGGATAGTAGATAATTAACAGTGATGAAGCTTTCAAATGCCATACCTAAGATGTAAGATCAGTCTAGATTTTTTCTTTGAAAGAGAAATTCAGGAGGTCTGTCTTTATATTAATCCCACTGAACCAGAAGTAAACTAGTCATACAAATGCATTACCAGTGTCCTAATTATGTAAAGTATCTCACTAGGTTAACTCAATTACACTTGTACAAATATATTTTTTGTTTGTATTACAAATATTCTTGTGTTTTGTGTTTTATAAGAACACACGTTTAGGGATCTCTGTATCATGTACTGCACCTGTGTGCTAGATATGTCCATTAGTTTCTGTAGAACCTTCAATGTTTAGAGTGATAGGACTTAGAAAAGTATGTTCAGAATTCAAAGTTCCCGTGCTATGGTATATTTAAATAATTTTAGTCTAGATTAAGTTAGACATGATAGCAGCAATAAGAGCAAAGACTATCTATACCTATATCTATACTATTCCCTACTGGAGAAGCAGTTTGCAGTGAGAACCTATAGGATTTATATGCATGATATCCGCACGATACAGATGCCTGCAGTGTAAACATGAATGTATGGAGAAGGCAGCATCTAAAGCACTTAATACTATTGTTTTCTTACAGAGGATTATGTTTGGCATATTGCTGCCAAATAGCAGTATAGGGTACAGTACAGAGCATGGGTTAATTTAATTCAGCTTGCAGCATGACCATAAGTAAGTTCTACACAGTAAGCTCCTATGTCAGCTCTAATCTTAAGAACCTAATGGGATGCAGGAAAAAGTGAATTGAAAAGATGAGTGTTTGTCACACTATGTCCAAATGAAAAGAATGCTCAGACACTGCAGGCATCACTAGCTGATGTGCTTTAAAGTAAAATAAAAGTAAATATGCTAATTTACACATGAAAACTGAGGACTGGGTTTGGTTATACTGCAGTTGTTTCTGTTATTCAGATTCAGCAGCAGAAGTCCCTGTTGCAAATGTCTATAGAACAGGAACACATTACCACACCCAAAACAACATGCATCTTGGATCATTATGTCATTGTGGAAATGGAGCTTTTACTATCACTCACTCCTCTTCCCAGATTTGTGCAAGTAAACAAGGAAAAACCGAAACACTTCACAGCTTCTTCTGCTGTGCATTATCCTGCAAATAATGAGCTATGGCTAGCATTTACTTCACTTACAATACTCATTTACTGTAAACAGTTTAGGGGAAAATAAAAAGTTTCATTTTAATATTTGTTTACATTCAGACGCAATTCTTGTGTGCCTGTCCTCTGGCTATGGCTTTCATCCAGGTGTAAGGTAACAGATTACTCCATTCTAATTTTGCTTCTATGTTAAAAAGGTGTATAAATAATATTAATAGTAGTAGAATGAAAATAGTCCACTGTCCTGAAATATTTCCTTTAAATTATACTGAGAAGCTACAACTAAGAAATATCTTCATTTGAGTATGTCATGATAAAAAAAAAAAGCAAAAAAAAAAACCCAAACAACATTCCCTTCCTCCTTCCCTCCCCACATACATTAATTCATTAATCTTTGTCTGGACTGTCAATATCACAGCATTTAATGTTAATTCTTAAATAATGTCCACCAGTGATGATGGGTGATATTTTGGACCCTGGTCTGTTGTTCTGCATTTTGTTACAGTGCTATAAATAGGCTTTAGTACTTGTAGAGCAAGGGAAGGAGGGAGCAGGGAGTGAGTAAGTGGCTGTGTTGCACTTTGCTGCCAATTGGGGTCAAACCACAACAGTCCTTAATGAGATTGGCTCATCTTTTGCTGGTAAAAGGAGTTCTTGGCAGACTGCTGTAAATAATGCCTGCCTGCAGCCATGGAATATGTTAGCAGATGAAGTTAGTGAAGAGAAGGCTGCGTGGAGACCTCATAGCAGCCTTCCAGTATCTGAAGGGGGCCTACAGGGATGCTGGGGAGGGACTCTTCATTAGGGACTGTAGTGACAGGACAAGGGGTAACAGGTTAAAGCTTAAACAGGGGAGGTTTAGATTGGATATAAGGAAGAAATTCTTTCCTGTCAGGGTGGTGAGATGATGGAATGATTTGGCCAGGGAGGTTGTAAGTGCTCCATCCCTGGCAGTGTTCAAGGCCAGGTTGAGCAAAGCCTTGTGTGGCATGGTTTAGTGTGAGGTGTTGCTGCTTATGGCAGGGGGGTTGGAACTAGATGATCTCAAGGTCCTTTCCAACCCTAACTATTCTATGATTCTAAGATAAAACATATATTTAGATATGAAAATTTCTGCATAAATTTCTGTGTAATAGTCCATGTACCAAGATGAGTGGTGAGGATGACAAGCAAATGAAAGAAAACACAGGAAATAGGCATAGTGAAGGATTACTATTACTACTGTACTACAAAGTCAGATAAACTTCAACAACAGTTGTATAATTAAAAATACTGCATGGCACTCTAAGGACACTCCGGTGCATCATACGGAAGTAAGAAATTTTTGCCTGCACATTCATCTCTCCATAATCCTCGGTGGAAGTCTATGGCAGTTTATAGAAGTCATTTCATTCATGTAAAAATATGTAGACAGGCTGTATAAAACTATTAAGTGTAGATTAGAACTGTGTTAATTAGCAGTCCAAATACAGATAGGATATGGAGGCCTATTCTAAATTCTATTTCCTACACAGACAGCTGAGAATGGTGCAGTCTTTCCACCAGTTTACCAACCAGCAGATTTGAGCCAACACACCAGATTAGGAAAATGCACTGTTAGATATAAGACATTTGCCAATTTCTTCTCTGTAAAATAGTGGAACAAAGGCAGTGTGGTCCTGTATCACAGCACATGCACAAGACAAGAATTCAACCTCTCAGAGAAGAATTAAATCTCAAGAGTACTTGTGCCAGTAGTATCAAGAATCAGAACAAAAGCTACAGGTTGACTACACTTTCTGCAAACTGGTTGTGGAATTTAGTGAAATTCTGAAATGGAAGTATTTATATATAATATGTAGTTCTAGCATTTCTTTCCCTAAGGAAAACACTGAATTGAATTCCAAAGAGCTCTACTAGATCAATAACCTCATGACATTTTATACATGTTCATTTTACAGAAGTGATGACTCTGCAATTTCGAGCAGAGATCTAGTCAATTAAATGTTTAATACGGTAGAATAATTTTTAAGTAGAAAAAAATATTTCAGCCCAACTGGGATATTTCCATAAACTTCAAAAGAAACAGAAAAGGAGGTTCAGACCAAATAGTGGAAAGGGAAACCGCAGTATAGAGCTATTGTTTTGAAGTATATAGAAAAATGTGTATGAAAATACTTTTCTTTTACATTTACTATTTTTAGTTTATCTCCATTTATAAATCAGGTTATGTTGTATCTTGCTATCTTTAGAATGCTATTTTTAGAATGCTATCTTGAGAAGAATCAATATTTACTAAAATAAATCTCCATATATTCTTTCACTGTCCCATTAACTCTTCCCTATAAACTACGTCTTTATGAGTTAAAGTAAGCAAGTTACTGAAGTACTATTTATAGGCAACTGCTACTGAAATAAAATACATATACTGGAGGCAAGATTCCTCTTATTTTTGTGTCTTTTGCATTTACGCAGCTCAGTGTTGTTCACTCTGATCTAACAAATGATATCTTGAAAAAGAAAGCACAGTGTTAAGTCATGTTTCTTATGGAGGAAAATCTGTAAAGCACACCCTAAAGAACTTGATTCCACAGCTACATATGATGTTGTTTCCAAAGACAGCAGGAAAGCTCTGTCCAGAAATAACGCGGCTTTTGATGGAACCAGTGCATCTAAAGACAGAGGTGGAAGTAGGCTAAGGTTCCTTACTGCTACAAAACAGAAATGGGTATCCTCTACAGACATGAAGTTAGCTATTGCCTGACATAAATCTGTATAACAAACATTCAAGCAATCCCTGGGATTATCACAGTCATCTTTTTCCAGGGTAATATTGATTTTCATTGAATCTTTATTCAGTACAGAATGGCAGAAGCAATCCCTCCTGTCATCACCCTTACGTGAATGGTGATGTAAGCATGCAAGTGGAAAAGATGATTGAAGAAATATGGATCCTAGCTGGAGGTCACAGCAGGCCAGTACTGTACAATAAGAAATTTAGAACTGAGAAAAGATGGACCTAAGATATCTCAGTTAGGCCCTGTAATTCCCTTTAGTTACATTACTCAGATTTTCCTTCACAGAGAACAATTCCCTTAACATGTCACAGAACGTAGTCATTTCTCTCAGTCAGACTTTTCAAAAGTAGACAGCATCCCAGAAGACTGCTCTTCTAATGAACTCTACTATCATGCCTACATCCTTGGATGCAACGTGTTTATTTATATACTCTGGATAATACTGTATCTGTTAATTACAAAATTCATTTTTCTCCAGTCGCTTGTCTTGATCAGGCAGGGTTTATTAAATCTAAGATTTCTGAATCACCCATTTCTAATCTAATGGTTCCCTAAAACCAGAGAAAGGTCAATTATTAATCTCTATGAAATCTGGATAGCATACTAAATACTTTTTTCCTTTCTTAGCCCTTTATTTCTCCTTTTCTCTGTACCAAAAACTTAAGATTCAAACTTGGCCTTCACATTTTTTTCTGTCCTTTTCCACCCTGGTGATAATTTTTTTTTTCCCTTTTACCACCCTACATATATATATATATATATACACACACACACATGCACATCCAGTACCTTAAAACATCTGAATGGACCACAGGACCAAAATAATGAGAATGCCTGCATCCCTATTTTAGATATAAACAGATTTTAAATATATATCTGCCTTACTAATATATTTTGTGTGATATTGAGTAGTAGTATATCTGTAACTGTATATATGATAATCACACATATAATTCAATGTATTTACTGCTTCAAATATTTTTATTTCTGCAGCCTAAGTAAATTCTAAAATTAATTTGTGGAAAAATTTAATTTTAAGTTCTGAAACAAGAATTTTGAACTAGGAATTAATTTGATAACAGAAGTTAAAGCTTGCTGGTTTATTTATTTTTTAAAAAATTATTTAATATAATCTGTTCTTTTGGCACTGTTTCTCTCTTGCCGTTTTGCTCACCAGTTATAGCTGGTGAAATCAGATGCCTAATACTGGATAGCATATAAAATATCTTTTCCATTTTGACATATGAAATTTAAACCTAAAATGCCTAGAAAACATTAACATGGATCATAAAAATAACAAAATACACAAACAGCTTGCAATTCTGTATGTGTAAAAAGAGCAATGTCAAGATAATGCTCTGACCACCCCACCCAAGTCTTGGAAGGCAGATGCAGGGACTGTGAGAATGAAGACCTTGGGCCCACTGTAGGAGAGGATCTGGTACGAGTACATGTATAAGTATTTCCTTATATGCTTGATTCTATTCAGCTATACAATACTTCAAGTGTACATGTAAGTCCCTTCAGCAACAGTAAAACACAAGTGTGTCCCAAAAGGTACCTTATGTGTTTGATCAATCAAACAAATAACTCAGATTATGCAAATGTCACATGGCCAGCATCAGAATAAAGTCTACTTAAGGAAGACGTATTTGGAAGAAAAAAAAAAAAAAAAAAAAAAAAAAAGAAGGGAATTAAAAGGGAAAAANAATAACTCAGATTATGCAAATGTCACATGGCCAGCATCAGAATAAAGTCTACTTAAGGAAGACGTATTTGGAAGAAAAAAAAAAAAAAAAAAAAAAAAATAGAAGGAAATATAAAGGGAATAGTAAAATAGTTGAATAATGTACCTCATGTTCTACAAACTTCTCCTTGTTGATGGGCTTCTCTTCCCCATATACAAAGGTCTCTGTGCAAGCACAATGGAAAAGTTGTAATAAACATCTGCAGGGTTTAGAAAATATTTGGCATCTAGAATAGTGAATAATTATGTCCTAGGCTCTTCATAACTACCTAATGAGCTACCAAACTCCTCATGAATGCAAACTAATCTATCAGAAATATGCTTCCATTTTGGAAAATCTACACAATTAGTTGTTCAGACATTTCTGTTTAAGAGGGTAGGCGTTTTATTTTGATAAGCATAAAACGACATATACTCCTCTTCCGATTAAGCCTCAGTTATCTTGGAGATATATGGTCAGTAAGAGAGAAAATGATTTGTCTTTGTTGTGTTTCATTTCATGGTTTTCTGCCTAAAGACAGTTTTATAAAATGTTTTAGATAACACTAGATGCTTGGATAAAATAAACCAATTATTTTTATTTTCTGTTATTTAAAGATTTGACAAAGAGGCTAGAGAAAACAGCGTATAAATACTGTGTGTTCCTTATCAGCATAAAAATATAAATTAATGAAAAATTAATTCAGGATCCTTGGAGCCATAAAAAATGCCTGACTATATTTGTGTAAATACACAGGGATCTATATTTTGTCCTGGATTTATCTATCTTAGAAAATTGCTCTTTCAATTTCTAGCTAGATGTTACAAACTTAAAATTGTGGTTTTATTCTCTTCTTTTATGATGTCTTATGTCAGAAATTATTCTACATTCCTGTGCATAACAGAACTCCTGGGAATTTCCCTTTCTAAATTCAGCATAACTGGTTGCTAGCAAAAGCTATTCAAAGATCAAAGGAGAGACACACAGAGTCAGCACTACATCAAGCAGTATATTTGCTCCTTGAACCATTTGCAACACCAAAAGTTCTCACATATCATACAGTTCGGTGTTGTTATGACACTTCTAATTTCTTTATCTATATTGAAAATAACTTGCCAAAGAAAACAGTATCTAAATGAGCTTATAATCTTTACACTGTTTAGGAAATGCTGTAGTTTTACTGGAGACTGAATTAATGTGCAATGACGAAAATCACTGTATATTTTTTATCAGTAATAACCTGATATATCTATACATATCAGATATCTGACATTTATTTACAATCAGGGACACCACATCAGTGAGATAAAGCAAGGCAGAGTGGAATCTAAGAAGAAAACACTGAAGTATGAGTGTTTGTATTTGTTGGAACATAAACTGCTGTCAGATGAGACTGCAATTTTCAGTATTTCCCATACAACTTCTAAAACTGCACTTATAGACACAGGATTAGATTTGCTCAGAAAAAAATCTGCTAACAGAGTCATAGAATCATAGAATAGTTAGGGTTGGAAAGGACCTTAAGATCATCTAGTTCCAACCCCCCTGCCATAAGCAGCAACACCTCACACTAAACCATGCCACCCAAGGCTTTGTCCAACTGGCCTTGAACATTGATCTTGAAATATTTTGTATTCTTTTTTATCCTGTATTTGTGTTAACTTGTTTACTATTGTAACTATTGTGAGGACTTAAAAGAGCTTTTAAAGAAAACACTCCTCATTTAAACACTGAGTGACAGTTAACTGAGCACAGTCAAAAGGAAATCAATAAGGAAAACCTAAGGTCAGAAGAAAGTCAATGCTTGTACACAGTTAAAGCAATGTATCCACAGAAGATGAAGTCAGAAGTAACACTGTAAGCAAACACTGGATTTTGCTTTTGTATTTTCTTTTGCCAAAAACGCATAAGTGCAACTTACCTGATTCACTCAGGAGCAGTTGACCTTCACTGAATAAAGTTTACTCAGAAGTTAAAACATCATCAAAGTATTATGGAAACAATTCTGTTTCCTGACCTAATCTGCATTAAAATTACCGTAAAATAGAGATAAATATGGTCATATGCAATAAAAAAAAAAAAAAATTGCTAATGCCATTCTTCTCTACTTCTCATTTTCAGTCATGAATATCAAGAACGTAAAGTGATAGTCTTATTAAACACGAAGATTATATAGCAAAGATATTTGTCAGAAACAGCCTGCATAGAAATGTTTAGCTATTTCTACCTTCTCTAAGAGAATTAAAAAGGGAAGACAGCTGGAAGCAGAGCTGTTAGCAGGAATTTTAATTTGCCATGCCTTGCCATAGCCTTGGATATCCTCATTTTGCCTAAACTCCAAGGCAGTCAAGGACTAAGAATGCATGGATATTATAGGACTGGATCCCCATTACTTTATCCCAGATTGAAACAGAACACATGATTTTTAATTTGTAATTGTAGTGACACAGCTTTTATCCTAGTTAGGAAAGGGGAGAACAAGCACATACCTGTTTAGAAAAAAGACATCATTATAACAGCAAAATACATATACAGTTAGAGCCACTGTCTGGACCTCTTTCAACGCAGACCTAAGTGACCTGGGCTACTTGATATTCTTTGGTGCAAATATGTTATTCCAAAATAAGCCCAGTAATAAAACAACACATCTGAATCCAAAGTAGTTAACTGATCACAAAATTCCACACAGAACTATTGCTAATATAGGAACAGAAATTTGATCAAAGAGAAAGTTGTTGCCTTGCTAACATGCTTAGCTTGAACAGTAGCAATACTTATATTTATATATATATAAGCAATATTTATATATAATACTAATACACAAGTAGTTAATATTACAGAGTCACTGTGTATTTGCTAAAGCTAAATTCTTCACTATCAGTTTTTAAAAACTGGTTGGTTGCTGAAACTCAAGAACAACTGTGAAGAGTGGGTAGCAAAATTTCCTTTGTGGTTTATTGCCTATAACAAAGTCATATAGTTAAAATAATCTACTGCCCCACATCACCTGAGAGTGAGCAGACTCTTTGGAAAGGTTTTCTTTCCATTACTCAAAACAAATTCCCATTTGATACACATTGGTTTTCACACATTTCCATGGGACAGCTTCTAATTCATACTGACAAGAGAGCACACTTGACATGAGTCTGCAAAACCTGAATATTTCCTATCACACATGCTTTAAAGAAAATTAAGAGATATCATTCTAACTTACACATATTACTAGATTGTAAAAGCCATCATTACTTAAACTTCCATGTTCATTTGGGCAGACTTAGAATTCATTAATTTCTTGAATAAGGTTTTTCATACCCTTCCTTATTGTTGCAAGAAGCAAAGTAGGAACTTGCTTCCCTTTGCCAGGTTGATTAAAGGTTTGGCCTTTTTTCATTGTGTTTTAGGTCTTGGTTACATGCCTGCAGGGTGACACCCTCCAACAGGTGCATCTTGAAGCACTTACAGCACTGAGTGTGACAGAATTAGTTACTCTGATGACCATACTGATTAAATCTGGGAACATGAAAGGTTGTAACTGATTTTAACACATCCACTATTTTATCCAAGGTCTCGATCAGCTGTCAAAATACTACAGCTACTAAAATATCAAAGAATAAACTATGAGAAAAATGAGCCTACCACAGGTGTCAAAAAAGACAAATTGAGCTCAAGACTTTTCCACAAACCTTGCTTTATATATGCCATGTCTTGTGATTCTAAGACCATTGTGTAGGGTGCCATTCACTGAGAGAGTTATTCTTGTCAGTAAATTTTTGAGTATATATTCTTGAAAATTCTTTCATAAAGGTATCTCTTCTAGGAAAAATAAATAAAATGTATTGCAAAAGGGCACCAGTTTCAGTGGTACGTTACTGTCAAACAAGCTACCCTGAAGCAGCACATTTGTCAGCAGGGCTAATTTGCATATTCCAACCAAGAAGTCTTTTACCAACCTACTAAAACTATCTGTGTGACACTACATGGGTGTGAATAAATGCAGCTCTAAGGACCTTGTAAAATAAAATACTTAAACAAATAAAAATCCCCACCTTGAACTTAGCATCCAGTTATATCTGATTTGTTCTCAAACTTAAGTTAACCTTTCTGTAATTGGCAATCATAAGTCTTATACTCCAGCAGCTGTTCCCCTTCATCGTTTTTGAATTATAGTCTATTACCAACTAAAAACAATAAAAAAATCTGTTGTTATTATGACTTCTTCTATTTTAGTTCCATTTCGATATTTACTCATTCACATGTTCCCTAGGCTGTCCTAAAACAGATCTTCTAATAAATGCCCTTTCAATATTTTAATAGTCATCTGAATTCAGAAAATCTTTGTTATTATTCTTCTTTGTTGTGAAGTTAAAGAACTGAATCTATTTATTATAGCCAATTTTGGAAAATTAGTTCTTTCTTGAAATAGTATGCGTTCTTCCACATGATAAAGTTCTCTTAAAAATGTGGGATGACACTCTATTTTTCAGGGCATCCTAATGGCAACTCCATAAACATAACTGTCAGATATTTCAAAGTGTTGACCAACGCTGTTTAATGTATTCCAGGTTGGCAGTCACGTTTACTAGGTAGATTATGACTTAGTACTGACACTAGAATTGCTCTAAGATTTGTTTAACTCTGCTTTGGTGAAGTATACACCTTGACTGAGCAAATTTAGACCATTTCAGAAGGAAAGCTGCATTCATGGCTGAATGCAGAAGATGTGAACTACATTGGGCACTAGACAGCCAGCACTCTGTCATTTCATTGCACAAACCAGCAAAATTCTTAAAGGAAATATTTTCATCTCCAGCATAGTTACTAATTTTTATTAGACTACAAAATGACTTTGGAATTCTGTAGCTGCTGCCATGGAGACTCCTTGAAAAATAAGAAAGAATTCAGAAATATAAGTAGTTATATCAAAATTAGGCCATATATTGTAAACTAAGAGTATTATTTAGTCAAAGCATATGAATGAAAACTTCACTGAGTTCTAGAATTTGAATCAAACGCAGTTATCTGAAAAATCTTTCCCTGTGCCAGCACTGTGCAAACAAGAGGGGGCTTGAGTACACTACTAGACAAAGTTGAAACATTTCAATTACATTGTATTAAATTCAATTCAGTGCTTTCTCTTGCGGTTTCATTTTTAGATTTGACCATTTCTTTGACAGTAAAATGTTTTATCAGTGATACTTTTCTTAATCAGTCAGATACCATATAAAGCTGTAAAAAACAAATCCAGAGAAACACATTTTAAACTAATGGCAATAGTCTAATATTAAATTAATTTGCATTTGGATATGAAACCAATATAAAATTCACACTTATGTTTATGCTTAGCACCTTTTATAAATGGACAGAAACCGTGTAGAAACTTTCTTTACTATACTTAAATATTTTCTTCTAGTTCAAACAAGAATGACCATTTGGAAGAAGTCACCAATTCTGTGTTTATTTTTATTTCTACATATTAATCACTTGTTGCCGCCAAGTTTCCCTAAAACTCTGAGCTACATAAGTTATTCCTTATTTCTCATCCTGAACTACTGCATACTTGTTGCACTGCTTAAGCAAAATTGCATGAGCAAGATATTTCCCTACCTAAACTTGTTGCAGGCAACAAAACCATCAAATTATAAGATAATAGACTGATAACTGAGAAGCAAATGCCTGATACCATTTCTTTTTTAATAATTCATTACCAACCATTACCTACTATGCCATGAAATCTCAGCAGTGATGAAAAGTTATACTGGAAAAAATTATCTTCTTGGAACTATGTGGAGTTAATCTACACAGCCAATACAGAAGACAGTTTGGTTACCAAAAGCAGTCTTGTGTTGGTAAAAAAGCTTTGTAAATTCTCCTGTTTATCTGCTGCTTCAGTAGTAGAATTTTTTGTTTCTTGGACACAGATGCTGTGCCCACCTTTAATAGCAAAGAAGCCAGACAGGAAATTACCCAAACTTCGTCAGCATAATGATGTGACTCATTCAGGTAAGGATCAGCTCCTTGCAGAAGAATTTAAACTTTATAAAAGCTAATTAGAAAATGACAGATGAATTGGCTAACAGGAGATTGTAGAGGCATGTATAAATAAGAAAAGATTTTTAAGAGCAACAAGTTTTAGGCAACACCTGAACAGAATATTAAGAATTATGTAAAAGTATAAATAATTAAATATTATTTTTTACTGATAAGGCTAACAAGGGGGTGAAAATGCCAAACTCTGATGTTTGAAAGCTACAGTAAAAACATACTTGTATCAGATCACTCTTCTTACTCCTTGAAGGTAAAGCATCAGAAATTCAGGAGGAATTTTTGGTAAGTCAGTTGCTTATGAATTACATGAACAAAAAGTGACCAAAACCAAAAACCAGGCAACCTTTACACTGAAATTAGAAAGCTAATGAAAAGCAGCAGCAAAATACCACTACCACAGCCTTTTTCCTCTTGGTGAAATCCTGGCATGTAAATCAGTGTGACACTAGGGATTTCAAGGAAGCAATGCTAAGCCCCACCTGATCTGAATCCAGTGCTGATTCTGTGCTGAGTAGGAGGTTGGACTGAGTTCCTCAGGGATCCTATGATTTTAGTTTCTACTACAGCACAATGTAGATGCTGACAGGGAAATTTACAAATATAAGGACACAAAAGAGAGAAAAATGGAATTTGGTGTTTTGTCCTCCTTACTGCTGAGGGAAAAATAATAAAGCAGTAATCCTGATTGAAAAGCCTGCCCATGTCTTTATCACATCTGTAAGGAAGACAGCACGTCAAAAATTTTGCTGAGTCCAGCTCACCAGGCATTTTAAATTCATCTCCATTTTAATGCATTTTATATATATAAGTTGTGATCAAAGAGTAGCTTGGTATGGCTGTTTAATACGGGGCAGATCTGGTTTGAGTTTTCTGGGGCAAGAATGTGGGAAGTACATTCATGTCATAGTAATTAAACAGTCTAATTTGCATGTAAGAATCTATATTCCCACGGCACTTAATTCTTAAAGCAAATTATACTGGAAACATTCTTTCCTCTGAAATATTCCTTTGCTATTAGGATTTCCTCAGAAGTGACCAAGAAGAATGTGGTAATCATTTAATGCTTTCATTGGATTAATTACAATTTATTACATTATTTAAAAGTGTTATTTCAATTTTCCTCAGCAGTAAAGGTATAAAGGTGGTTCAAGCAAACTATCATATTGTTCTTCAACATTAGAAAGCAAGTCATTAGATGAAGGATAATTTAATCAGCTTTTACTTTATTCTTAACTACTAATTAGCATTACATCAATGTTTGTAATGCTAGAAATGAAAAAAGAAAACAATAAATGCATATTTTTCAAGCTCTTGCTGAAAATCCAGCTGTAACTAAGGGTATTCAATATTTAACATTAAGACAAAGCATGTCAAAGTCTGGTGTCATTAAATCATATATATTAAACTTTCCATCAAGTTTTGGATGTTAAAATATGATCAAATTGATATTTCCAATGTGAAAAAAATAGCATCTTTCAAGACAAATATCTATTTCATCTAGGCATAATTTATAGACACAAATAATTATGCTACATGAAGGGGATAATTGTTTTTATTTAAAAGCATTTTATGGGTTTATTTGGCTTGCAAAATAACCTTGAAAATATAAAAACTGTAAATTACTATAGACTAAGTCTACCTCTTGTCTCTATCGTTGCTACTTTGCCACTGGTAGAAAAAAGCCTTTTATCTGCTTCATTGCTACAGATTACATAGAACAGATATCTGAATACTCAGAACTCAGTTCCCCAATACAGGGGAATCATAATCCCCTTAGATTAGGGACAATATCAAAGGTTAAACCTAAATTGCCCCCTTTCCATATCCACATTAATGACCTTATTGTTGCAGCACCTGTGTTTGGGAAGAAGAATAGTATTTTTTTCCAGTTATGAAAACCACTATGAATCTTTATGTCTTTGTCAAGTGTGAATACATCAATTTAGAAAGCACAGGCTCATAGAGTATGTCTTAAATCAATTCTATGGAAATACTACTGAACCTTAGAACTCAGTGGCTAGCAACTGGAGTTCTATGCATTAAGAACGAAGTACTTAGAATTTTTTAATAGAATCTATGAAAAAACACACAAACCTTGATTTTTTTTTTTTTTTACATCACATTTAGAGTGCTGCAGTATCACTAATTTCTTAGAGTCCTGATTCAGAAGCATGCAGCTGAGATGAGAGGCAAGTCCAGAAAAACATCATCCAGAAACACAGATTTGAAAAAAATAGCTAAAGGCTGCTTTTCTTTATCTTCTGTGCAGGATAACATAATTTTGATGTATTGCCTGTTTCTGAAGAGAGGAATTAATCCAGGGGGATTTGTTCAGGAAAAATGCCTTTTGAAAGCAGTAAACATCAATGTCTCAGTGTAAGAAGAAATCTATGGAGTTGTCATATGCAGTATAAAAGGTCGGCCTTTCACTACACTTTGTATTCCTGACATGCAGATACACATTAATGTAACAGCTATAGCACTCTTGTATAAACATCTTTTCCAGTTCTTAATCCGGCCTCCTAGAAATAAGTGGCTGACACTAAAACCCTTCAAACAGCTTACACTCTCAAGTGGGATTTGTGCTTTATATGTACTTGTCATTGTAATAGAAAATACACTGTCCTAATGCCACATTTTTAAAGTAAGGAGGGTCCTTTACAACAAAAGTACTAGTAATTCCAGGATTTAAAAAGTAATGACAGTAAGATTTCTCGTAAGGATGGATTTTAACAAATCACGTTAAAGGATTCCATGCTTCCTTAAAAAAAACCCCAAAACAACAAAACCCAAGAAATGATTTTTAAATGCAAATAAGGATGAAATGCAATGTGTTTATAAATGCTTGGGATGATTATGAAAAAAGACAAAATGATGCAATAGAGCTGTGAGATTACCTGTGGCATTTACATTCACAAACCTCACAGGATTCCACTCAAATCTACAAATCTCTGTATATGTACACAAGGCTAAAATCTTCAGTAGAAACTTCAGTAGAAAGCTGATAATTGCTTTCTTTATTCTGTCTTGTACTCCAATTCTTAAAAGCTTCTGTCATGAGGTTAATAATCCCTGGTCACTGATTTAAGTGTAGCTCTACTGAACAGGTAATTATTCTTCAAGAGAAGAACCTGGATTCAGGACTGGTTGTCACGCCACTCTGGCAATGAAGTTAATTCAAAAATGTCTGTAAAAGTGGATGGAGGCTCATCATTGAGGAAACTTTTAGCCTTCTTCAACAGCTTGAACAAATGGGCATTGGTATATATCAAGAGCTTAAAGGGAAAACACAATGTCCATGAACTCTGAAAAATTATTCCATAATCTTAAAAAGGGGGAAAGAGCACTGTGTCAGCTTAGAAAGTCTCTACTAAGAAAGGTCATTGACACGTAAGTTGTCCTTAAAACCAATGGTAAGGTTTAAATGCTACACACAGCTGTTTTTTCATTTTGCTTTTTTTTTGTTGTTGTTGTTGTTGTGGGGGTTTTTTGGTGTTGTTTTTTTTTTTTTTTTTATATTTTTTTTTGGGGGGGTGTTTTTTTTTTTT